>JAMKCH010084836.1:0-88288 GCA_023653785.1 Ophioderma brevispina
GTTTGTTGTGGATTTGGTTTAGGAAACGGGGGCTTGGCACCCCGTAAATTTTGATTACGGGGGGGGGGTTGCTCGAATACCTTTGAGCCCCCCCAATAATGTTAACACTTTAACACAAAACATTCAAATTCCCAAAGCTTCCCCCCTCCAGCAATCTCCTTGTTCAGCGCTCCGCCCTTCGCGAAGGCCACGGGGGCCCCAATCCTTAAAATTTTCCTAAGCCAATGTTAATCACAGAAAAAGTAAAGCTTTTTGTGAATGTCTTGTTGGCCATCCGTGACGTCATTGTCCCGTAACTCACTGAAAAAGAAGCTGATGTATGAATATATGGCCAGGTAGTTGTCGGTCAGGGGTGCGTGCTCTCTGATTGCGCAATGCCAAGTATATAATCATTACACACTGTATCAATAACACCAGGTGGTAATTTTCCTTCCCGGCCCATGCATCATGCCGCAGTTATCAGATTTTCACAAAATCCCGGCGATATTGATAGAGTAGTTATACTATTTCATGGCCCTTCTCTGGGACCCACTAATCTATCTTAATAAAGACACCTTCTTGTGTCGTTAAGTCGATGGGACCATGTCCTTCTATGCTGTTGTTTTGTAGTCCTCCATCGGGGGCAAGGGGAAAACCAAGTGTAAATTCATAATTAATTATTAAAATCATATAATCGTCTGTTCCCACAAATAAAACTGGCACATTTTCTTGAAAAAGAATAAAATGTCACTTCAATTCCATTTCCCCAATATCA
This sequence comes from Ophioderma brevispina, assembly GCA_023653785.1. Lineage (NCBI taxonomy): Eukaryota > Metazoa > Echinodermata > Ophiuroidea > Amphilepidida > Ophiodermatidae > Ophioderma > Ophioderma brevispina. Next base: position 755 of record JAMKCH010084836.1, read on the forward strand.
GTGACTAGTGGATACACATAGACTTCAGCAAACAATGGAGTTAAAGATATTCAATCACCGGCCCGGTATGCGGTGTAGAAAAACACTTCAAAATTCCCTTTCAGCTGGAAGTGCAGGACCATTGTTATCTTGGCACGCCGCTGAAGGATTTCAGCTGGTTACGCTCTTCTATTTAGACTGGTACTTTTCAGGACAAAATACTTAACCTCATTCACAGATAAATAAATATTGAAGGCTTCTACTATGGCGTGTTCAATTAACTTTGGCCATAGTTTTCATCATTTATTAGAAAGGAAGAAACATGAACAAACATCATGAGAGAATGTTGCTGGGCGCTTTGACCTAACAACTTTGTGCAGAACCAAAATCCGTATTATTGCTTAACCTTCATTTCTATTCAATTTACCGCGTTTTCAGAAGAAAATTTAGTGTCAACGACCTATAGTTATAATGTACACTGGTTAGTTATTGTGAGAGAGGACGGGTATTTGTCACTCAACCCGAATCGGTGAGGTGGTAACACCTGGCTATAACAATGGCCCTACTACACCCGGCCCTTGTAATATCTTTAGCTCATGGTTTAGCTGAAGTCTATACATATCCATTGGTCTCTGATATTGGGAAAAAGAAATTGAGGTGACATTTTATATATTTTTAAGACAATGTTGCCATTTTTATGTTCGGGAACAGACAGTTATGTGATCGTAATAATTTATTATGAATTTACACTTGGTTTCCCTTACCCCCACAAAGATGTGGACTACGAAGTTGTTATACATTTGTTATTTGGTCCACGTCCCATGGACTATTACGACTTCGTCCACCGAAGGGTGTTTCTACTACATTCACGTAGGTAACACCCTCTCCCCGATTTTGTTATTGCTCTAAAAATAAGAATGATATACAATATTTTTCAGTATGTAGATAAAGCATCATAATTTAATATAAGTACCATTTTGGTCATTTTACACGTAAGGTATAAAGGTATAAGCAGATGCCCCCCCACCTTCCGACTTTGATGGAACCCCCTGAAGGTGGTACCTCGAATTGTTTCGCTCAAATGAGCGCAAAGGAATAACTTACATAAATAAAAACCTTAGATCATTATATTCTAGCTCCTTTTCAGACCTTTGCAAATGGGGGGGGGGGGGGGGGGGAGAAGGGGTGCCGATGCATTTTCTGAGGGGGGAACTTTGGGTCCTTTTCCATAGAGACTGTGCTAAACGGCCAGTTATGGGGGGCTGACGGTGAGGGGGCAAGGGTTCTGAGTAGGGGAGCACTCGCCCCTGCCACTGTTATATCAAGGATACCAACCCTTTCCATTCTTTTTTTCCCTTAGCAATCACTGTACTAAATGATAGCAACGGGGTATATATAACAGGAGTAGGATCAAGAATAACAAGTTGTAATTATACCCGTCTAGAAAAAGGAATTTCCTTTGGGGGAAAAGCAAAATCGGGGTTGGTAGTTGGGGGGGGGTAAGAAGAAGGTTAAAGAAAGGAGTGAGCGGGTGAGTATAAAATGAACCACTCGTTAACAGACTATTGAGAAATGAAGAAGTGAGCTTTTCAGTAAAGCTAGGGGGTCAAATTGTGACGTCATTATAAGAGGCTTCAAACAAGATTTTGCCGCTTCCATTCCATCGCCCAGTCCACAACAAACAGCAAAGTGATCACATTTTTGTGTGACGTCTAATCTTTTTTTTTTAAGGCGAGATGCGCGAATTTAGTTAATGCGAATGCAACATTCAGTAATGCATGCAATAACGTACGATAGCTACTTAGTTGCTGGGCCGAAATACCGGGCTATGCCGAAAACGCCCGGTCATTCGGCAGATGACCTTTGCCGTACGGCAGGGGTATCTGCGAAACGCCCGTGGTTTGCGGCAATTATTCATGCCGAAAATGCGGGATACGTCATTACCCTGCCGAAGGGCAGGGCACTTGCCGAAACTATGGGTTATCCCAGAGTTCGGCCCAGGGAACCTTATTTGCGGTTGTGGATGTAACTAAGTTTCGTATGTCAATGTGGCTGTACGGAGACACATGCTGACACGAACAAAGAAATAGGTGTTTAGTTGCTTAGCTTGTAGACAGGATAAGGGTAGCTTCACTAATAATTTTAGGGCAGTTTATTATTACGAGGGGGACGGAGAAATTGAAGAGTATTTGGAAAATTGCATTAACCCCCATTGTAAAGTTACATAGGCCCTATTCATAGAACCTACAAACACCAATCACAAACAAACAAACAATTATTTAATGATGATATGGATAGTGCTTGGATTTACGAAATAGGCCTAATAAATTTAACATGCCCCCTCCCCATAAGAAAAAATAAAAAGTTTTTTTTTTTTAAAAAAAACATAAACCCTTGTCAAGTAGAAATCTCATAGGGTGCTAATCCAATGTTATACTCACACACCGGACCATTAATAAACCCAACCCTAACATAATTCCTAACCCTAATCTTAACCCTAGGTCCTATAACCCCTAACCATAAAACTAACCCGTGTTTGCAACCGGCCTAATCAATAAAGATGACCTTTACAATGGGAGCACATGTATATCAATGAATGCATATAACGTATACATTGTTTCCAATTCGGCTATCCGTGATGAACGAACGTAGCACTGGGGTTTCATGGGGTCTATGTGGGTGCTGTGGCGGTTACAGATCGTGATTTATGTCTCCTATTACATGCGTGTTTTTTTTTGCTTGTTCCTACAATACCAATAGGTTTCATTGTAGGAATTGTCCTTAGAAAATCCCGAAAAATGCGTAAACACGTCTCTACACAATCAACAGCACGTTATTTTCCACTTCCTTCTCCTCTGGCCGAATGCCCCGGTACTTCGGCACTGCCGAAAGTAGTAAATTAGGCACCGGTATTTCGGACAGAGGGTATTGCCGGCAACAAACAGTAGCCAAGGCAAGGCCATGGTTACAGCAGACCAAAACAGCGAACTCATGTAACCTCTGTCTCCTCAAATAAAAAAAAAAGATTTTTTTTATTAATGTTGTTATTTTTTTTTCATTTTTATTTTTTTTTTGGAGTGATGGTACAAAGTACAAGCTATTTACATAGATATTTGAACAGACGTGGGTCCCCTACGTTCTATACTGTCTCTGATTTAACCACAAATTGAAATTTTGACGAAGAATATTTAAGGCATGTGCTTTTGGCGGGAAGTCTATTTAAAATCTGTGTTTATAGAGAAAAATGCTTGGCGCCTCCCTCATAATTTAAGGGAGGGGGCCTAGTTTTTTAGACAATTTTCGTTGCAATTTCTTGAACTTTACCCCACCCTCCCAGGTTACTATCTAGCATGTTGCATACCATATTGAAAAAATGGGATTATTTTGATCTTGTTGCCGTGGTAACTGAAACAGGGCCTCTGATGGCAAACCCTTGAACAAAAACGTAACTTAAAGAGACAACTGGCACATTTGAAAAATAGTGCGCCCTCAGGATTTTCAAATCAGATATTTTGCATGGTTGTAGGCTTTTATAACAAAAGCCTCAACCGAAATGATTAAGACCAAATCAGCTTCCTAGGGGTAAACCAGAACGATTTTATAATTTAACGTCGCCGGCGACGTTAAAGTCAGCAGACGACGAAAATGGCGTTTAAACACAAGCCCCCGCACGCCGTATGCATGTCTCCACGCTATGTACACTGTTTGATCGGTCTATACACCCTTTATGGTTATAATCAGTGGAGTACGAGTTCAAAAACTCTTTCATGTTAATATACAAATTTGTTGATAAGTTATGGAAAACTTAAAAGTTGGCCTACAAATTTAACCTGGATGTCTTTATCCTCATATCAATGTCCCTATCAGTTTTGGGGTTTGTTATTTTTATGTGTAAAATATATCGTACCAAAAAAAAACGTTGGCAACCGTAAAAAAAACACCAAGTTTTAAAAAGAGTTAACGAGCCACATAAAGTTAATAAAATATAAAGAGAGCACCAAGTATACTCAAGTGCAATTGGCCCATTGGCAAACTGGTCCCATTTCTTTCCGAATTCCTTTGTTGATAAGCCATATTTCATGAAGAGAACCATCATCATTAGACCCAATTGTTGATTTAATAATTCTAACTGCACCTGTTCTTGTTTAAGGTTAGATTGGCAGTTGAGTTTGGAATTAGTACTCCTATTTCTTGTGTAAAGGCCGTCTTATTCTGACATGAATACCGTTCCAAGTAATATTGCTTAGTTTCGTTTGTTTTCTTGCTTGATTCCTTAGTGTTGGAGATTGGTCTTATTCAATGATTCAGAGACCTCTATCTCTCTTGTAGGAAGAAGAGTACTAAAGACGAAAGGAAGTTTTCGCTTGCTCTGGTCGCCTCACAAGAAGAGCAACTGGTTTGAACTCGGTATTTACTCAGAGCCTCTAGCATGAAATCTGTACATTTCTATTTAGGCTGTATGGAGGTTGATAGTGAGAAAAGGGGGCACTTTCTTTTGCATTGTAGAAGAAATGCGACACAAGTTTGCCAATGGGGCCGACGCACTTAGAGCTTGTGCTATATTAGATTTATTAACTTTATATGGCTCGTACCTTTTTAAAATTGGTGTTTTTACGTTGCCAACGTTTTTTTGGTAGATTTCCTTTATTTTTGGGAACATTAAATAGCGGTGCAATATAGGGGGGAAGTTGGTCAATTTGCCAAGAAACCCTGTTTCTGGAAACAGTTTATTACACTTTAGTTGAGTGTGTGTGATTATTACATACGTTGCTATGTTGGATACGTCGACCTGGAACGTGATGTGTTATTTAATATAAGGAAAGAAAAGTGTTAGGAAGTATTGAACACTAGTGAATATATTTATAATTCCACCACTGGTGATAGATTTATTTATATCGATAAAGTAGTTAAAAATTTCAGTATTGAACCAATGTTTATAATTAAAGTTATTATTATTATTGTATTTTTTCTCGGTATATTCAGGTTATTGTTTGGTTGTCTATGTTGCTTTTAACATTAATAATAAAATATGAAGAGCTTGAAGTCCATGGGCTATCAAAATTGATATTATATATAATATATACTTAAAACGTCAGTGCTTTTTCGACAATTTTATCTCATCAGTTAGTGAGTAATATTCAGACTGTAAGGTTCTGCAATTTAGGGCCTTTTTCACAAAGAATAGAATTAAAAAGGGATAAAATTGTGGAAATGTATTTTAGTTCCTTTTGTTGATAATTATACCCCTGTTATTTACGTTTTAAAGAAAGAATGGTTACTGCTTTGCATTCAGTAAGAGGATTTTACACGAGACCATGTATCAATTTTATTGCCATTACAACTAAGGAAAAACACCTGCTTAATTTTAAGCTAAATTTTATTAAAGATGCCATTCAGCATCACTCAGAAACCTTAAATGGTAAAAAACGCCTGGAAAACCGCGTAAAAGAACCCAGAGAAGCACCCTTGTACAGCCTAAATAAACCAAAATAAATGCAAAGTGGTGGGCCACCGACTCGAAATGACAACAACAGACTATACAAAAGTAAAATCAATAATGTCTATGTCTTAGACCGCTGCGCCACGAGGAAGCTTACAGAACAAGACTTGATTTGTTGTATAGGTTAGTATGATGGATCAGTAATGTTTAACAAACGAATCCGTTAAGCATAATTTTCTTTGCATGAAGTCAATTATTTGTCAATTGTTTAGCAGTAAAAGCACACATGATGATAAATATAAATAATGTACCCAGGTGTATAAATGGGTACCGGCATTATTTCAATGTCGGGAAGGTAACAGAACTCGCTGTAGAGGAGGTGTAGCGGTCCCCTAAGCAACATATATGGTGGAGTCTGGCCCTATCGCTTAGAAGATAGATGGGCACTCCGTTCAATGTATACAGGTCCGTCCCCTTTACCTTACCTTTTAATGTACTAACATTTCGCCAATATTCATTTCGTAATAAGAGCTGTAGGTCTGTGAGACCGTTTTGACGTGTCCTATTTGCCACTAATTACCGTTTCAAATAACCGTTTGAAAACATTTCTAACTCGTCGTTTTCCGTTTTTTTGTCACATAATTCTACATGTAGATTGTGTGCTTGAACGACTGCTCGCATACTTTTTCTCGAATTATTTATAATGCTCGTTTTCTTGAAAAAGTTTCACTGGTTGGTTATGATTTTCGATTCTTAAAATTTTAAAATCAACTTATTATTTATAAATGTCCTTCCCTAAGTAAACAGTTTTTTTAATAATATATTTTCAAAAAAATCCCATTGTTATTTTTATGAAGATGCATGGGTGTAATGCAAAATTCAAACTGCCAAAAAACTCTTGATGTTGCTGATCTTGACAATAACCGAATACTGCGAAATACATATATGAGGAAAGATTTGGAAATGTTGACTATAGATGAATGATATTCCATCCATAAACTTCAATGGCCAAGGTGGACCGGAACAGTAAGAAAATGATCTTACTCTCGTGTAATTTTAAGTGTGAAATCGTGGGCTACCGCTGGACTCGAACCGTCAACAAGGACAACAAGAGAGTAAAATCAATAACGTCCAACACTTAAACCGCTCGGCCACGAAGAAAGGTTATAGCATGCAATGCAAATTGTTGGATATGATAGTAAGTGATGTTTCAGTAGTGAGGTTGAACAAAGAATCCCGTTAAACGTCATTTTCTGTGCATAGGGAATTATCTTCAATATTATCACTAAAAGGCACATCATGAGGATAAACTAGAAATTATGTATTAAGTTTGGCTTCTATCCATTTCGTAATTAAAGTGCTGTAGGTCGTGGACCAATTGTAAGAGTTTAGCATTTCCACTAATAATATTATAAGTGACCGCTGAAAGTACTTCTAATTAATCGTTTCCGTTTTCTTATTTAATATGTTGCACATGAAATGTGTCCAATATACTTTTGAGGGTTGAAGACCTTGCTCTGCGTTGTGTATTGTGTGTAGCGGTTAAGTGATTATTGATGATATTGCCACTAGTGCTATTTCTCGTCAAACGCGAGTCAAACAAGGGGGAGTTCCTTTCTGTTAATATACTCACGGTGTGTGTCGTTGTATACATGGCATGTTTTAAGGCTGTCTGGCTGTTTTTGGTGTTTTTAGTAGCTTATTTTTAAAACGTGGTGGACAAAACTACCGTGTGTCTTAATGCTCTGTCTTCCAATGGCTAGACTATAATTGAAATTTCATATTTGTGAAAATGGCCAGTGCCGCTTAACGGAACTTGCATTTACACCATACTCAGGTAGAAGGTGCATGGGTAATTAAGTGCGCAGAAAACCACGAAGCCGGATTTTTGATATGGTCGCCATGGTAACCAGCAGCTCACTAACAGGAAAATTTAATTCCATAATTCAAAATTGAACCCCGTTCAAAAATCGGGTTTCATGGTTTCATAGTCCTTCGGATGCTTGATATCTGTGCCAATTTCACGGTTGATATGATCTTTCGTTTTGAGTTACGTTCGTTCCCGTTTATAAAATCACACGATTTTCAGAATTTGAGGTAGTGAGCGAAACATATTCGAAAAATAATAAATTGGCGAAAAATATTAATTTTGGCCCAATCTTGGAAATATTTGGTATATTTATATTTTTAAATATAATTATTACATTTTTTCGTGCAATTTTTGTGCAAAGGGTGATTTTTAAATAATTGTCTTAATGGTGAGTGATAATAAGAAATATAAAGAAATGTTGTCCGAGCTGAACATTTCGAGTTGGTTTTGATGCCTAATGAATTTAGTTAAATGATTGTAATACATTATTTTGAAAAAGCTTGTAATATGTGATCATATATTAAAATTACATTGCTTAAAAATCACGATGAGCGCTTTTTTTCATACAACTGTATACAAAATTCAGCGAAAACGTGCGGGACTTGCTTGCAAACCTGGATTTTTTTTAAATGCAACTTAATTTGTCCATTTTCTGCTACCAGCTTGAAGTAAAGAAAAATTATTGGAGTTTTTTAACAGTTGTGATTATGTTGTGTGTTAGGATTGCGGTTGAAAAATTTTAAATTTATTTTATTCTTAAAAAAAAATAATACCACGGACAACCAATTTTTGGTTGGTCCGTATTCCTGAAACAACTTTCTATATAATATACATTGATAGTGAAATGACAATCTTTTTGGTGGTCCGGCTCCCCCCCAAGGGGGGAACTTAGGGTCTGCTAATTAGGTCTGGTAAATTGTAACGACTAATGACCAATAAAGCATCTGAGATATAATGGTTCTCTTGTGAAGTTCTGGAGATAATTTCTTGATCTTTCATAGAAATAATTATTTAATAATAATCAAGCAAATTGGTGTAAAGGAACGCTTAAGCAATTTATTCTCTTCTTGCTAGAATGATTGGGAAGCTTCTTGTTTCATCAACTAAACCATTTTATTTTTACAAATTTTATTTTCAGTATTTAGTCCCCAATTATGGTCCTTTTTTTATTTATGGCCCCAAACCGACATGTCCTCAAGGTTTCATTTCCTCTAACAGTTGGGGTTAATGAACACAACTGTTTTTTATATCCCGTACACAAAATTCCACATATAATACAAACGGTGTACTGTAAACTGAATTTGTGTTTCTTGCTGTAATCATTCAAGACTTCTCGTATCATAAATATCAGAAATATTCATACAGCTCAAATGTGCAGTGAATCCGGATAACTCTGATTTGCAAAAACAAAAAATAAACCAAGGCGGCATTGACTTCATCTTTTCCATCTTTCAATGCCAGACAAGACGCCCAGCTGGAAGGTTCAGGAATTAATGCCACGATGTTTTACTTCAATTTTTAGCTCTGTATATAAAGAATGTTTTTACTGTTTGTATTTTTTTCCTGTTTGATTGTATATCTTGTAATCCATGCTCTTGCCCAGTGTCAGTATAGACCCAGGTTGATCTGAGTTTTTTATGGCTACTTCTATTAATATTTTAATTAAGATGATATATATATAAACAACATTGTTAATGATTATGACCCAACATGACGAATGAGGCTGATAAGCGGAAATCAATTTCGAGTTTCATACTATTCTTATACTTAAAAATTTATGCCTTTAATTTCCCCTATTTTTAAAAAGGAATTAATACCTTTTAAATAAAACATAATACAATATTACATTTAATATGTTATAAAACACTCCCAAAGTTATAAATAATCATCATTTGAAATTAGGTATGGGCTTAAGAAAGATGAAAATCAATAAACCTTTTTGAATTTTCCTGTAACAACATGTTATGATTATGAAACAACAGGATGAATGCGGCTGAGGGAGCGGAATCCTTAAATTCGAGTTTCCAAATAATATCTTATACTTAAGAAATTATGCCATTTTAAGTTCCTTATTTTTAAATGATTATACCTTTTAAATAAAGCATAATAACAATATTCATTTTAATATGTTAATAAAACATTCCAAAGTTATAAATAATCATTTTAATTAGTAGTGGGCTTAAAAGAAAGATGAAAATATCAATAACCCTTTTTGAATGGTTCAGTAACCTTATTGATTTGTAAGAACATGTTTAAAAAGAATAGGTCGATTGACGTATGTCACAGTGGACTTATATTGACCCAGGTTGCAAAAAACTTTGCTTTCTTCTCTGAACTTCAATGTGTTTTTTTCTGCAGTCATTCAGCCTCATTTATAGTATTAACTACGTCCTTGCATTTAGGAACAAAACATTTATATTATTAAACTATTATAGCAGAGGTCATTTACCACTGTTCAGTATGTGTAAAGATTCAGGCCTCGCAACTGCGGCAGACAAAAGTTTCAATTCCTATGCACGACCAATATTCCGGGTGCAAGTCTCGTTGAACAAAGAATTCGCATGAGGTGCACTTGCCACCTTCCTCTGATTCTTCATTTCACCATAAGAAACGGTAACCATCACAGCATCCCACCATAATTAAGCACACCAAAAAAGTAACTCCCCACCCCTGAAATTGTCTGTCAAGGTCAAAGATACATCGAATATTACATTATGGATATATTATCATCGGTGTTTATTTTTACGCACTTTTGACACCTCATTTGGTGGTGATATTGATGAGTATTGTGAAGTTCGGCAACTTGACCGAACCCACCCCAGGATTTAAAGTTGTAGTCACCCTATAGAGAAGAAAATTTGTCCATGCAAGAGAAAGGATTTTTGCACGATTTTCATTCTGTAACAGTATGATTGTCAGTAGGATTTACTGCAACTTTTATATCCTGGGGTGGGTCGGGCAGCATCATCTGGTACAACATTTGGAAGAAGAATTTGCACTACATACCAGTTACATTCAAATTTCAGACGACCTGAATAAGTGCCATAAAGAAATTCATGTCAAGAGTTCGCTAAAAATTGTTTGATTCACACGTTAATGAAGACTCAAGTTAAGATAAGTGTTTGAATCGGCCGAAGTAATGATATCGCATTTGTGACTTTTGAAAATGCCTCATTTTGTCTTTAATCGCCGTTCAGTCAGCCATGAGTACGGATGTCTCTATATTTCACACAACAGTTACTCTATTGCAGTAGCTCCATAGCGGAGAATTACTCATACACAAAAGAGGATGTACTGAATTTCAATTTTGTAACAGTAATGCTTGTCAATAGTATTTAACTGCAAAACTTTTTAAATAGGGGTTGGTTCGGTCAAGTGGGCATAAAGTTCACACAACAATCCACCATCGACGCCACAAATGGAGTTGTTTCCAAAATACGCGTAATAAAACCGCTTCCATTATATCCCATATGTTTACAAGATGTCATCGTTTTGAACTTGACAGACACATTTCAGGTTGGTGAGTTACTTTTTTTGGGTGTGTTTATTTGAATCAATTGTGGTCATATTGTTCAGGAAACGTCCGTTGTCCTGCGCGATGCTTTCTTGTGTTTGTTCTTCTTATTCTTTCTTCTTTAGCTTTTCCTCCTTCTCTTGCTGCTTTTCCTTCTGCTTAGCAGCTTCTGAACCTGTGTTTCTTGCAGTTTTGTTTGCTTTTCTGCACGCTGTTCCTTTCTTTTTTCTATGGTTCCTGGCCTCTTTTTTCAAATTGTTCTCTTTTTCTGTTTTTTTTGTCCATCTCACAAGCCTAAATATCCTCATCGGCAGTCAAGCACCGGGCTTCTGTTATACGGCGGCTATTGGCTGCCTTCACCATCTTCTTTACGACAGACTTCTTCAAAATAGAAGCAAACCTAGCGGGTTGGCTTGATGTTTCAGGTATTTCTTCTTGGTACCGTGGTACCATAAGCCTCAGCAGCTCACTCGTCTCCAAGCAACCATTGTCTGGATGCTCTGATCCTACATCCATTGGCTCTTTCTTCGTCGGTTCCAGTCATGACAGGTACTTGCACCGCGTCTTCTACAAGAACCGCAGTACTTTGAATGGGGACTGCAGTCGATGGTGGATCTAATATGACATTACAATCATTGTCAACAAGTACGGGTATGGTAACCTGAGGTTCTTGGATGCGTGGCTGTGTACTTGCAGCTTTCTCTTCAAACTCCAGTTCAGTGTCGACTGATGAAAACTGCATATGTTCAGTAGTGATGGCCTGTGGGTTAAAGGGGCAGATCCCAGACGATTTGAATCCACTGATCACATTGTTCATTGTCAGCACGCTGTGATACACATATCTGAAGAGACCACAGAAGTCGTATCGTGTGATGAGGCGATTGGGATTGTCACGCATAAAGCGCTCACATCGCTGGTTGTATGCGATCTTAACCGACCTGAAGACCGATTTGTCAAGAGGCTGTGTATGATTGGTTGTGTGCGGAGGAAGGCAGTAGATGTGGATGTCATTATCCCGAGCAAGTTTGAGAGTTGCGATTGTTTTATGGTGTGCGGAGAATGGCCATCCAATATTAGCAGCACTGGTCGTGATGACGTGAGCGAAGGTATGAACATCTTCTTAAACAGGTTTCAAAGAGTTCATAGGTTATGACCTGGAGTCGCGAACGCCAAAGAGGGATCCTGGTGGTGCATTGTGTGTGAGACTTGGGGTGAGTCCCTTTCCCTTAAAGATGATAAAGGGAGGTAGGATAGTACCTTGACCATTTGCGCAGAGAAGAACAGTTACGTTTTCACCTCGGTCGCCACTTGCACGGGATTGGACTGTTTTCTTGCCTTTGGTGGAGACTACCTTGGATGGTGTATGAACAAGACTAAGACCGGTCTCATCCAAATTGAAGATCTGTTGAGGTTTAGATTTGAGATCGAGCTTGTCCAACAACGACCCTAGCTTGTTGAAATGATCAGCGATAACTTTGGGGTTCAGCATTGAGGACCGAGCAGTTGAAAGGCAGACAGTTTTGGGTTTCTGTTCATGAATCCCTGGTACCAGTCATAACCGGCAGTCTTTGTTTCTTTGTTGAATCTGTGAGGAATGCTCATCTGATTCAGCCATCTCGTATGCCAGTTTGCAAACAGCACTGATGTTGAGACCAAAACCAAGGCTCTCCATGTCTTGTATATAGCGTACAAGGAGCTTCTCATCAGCCATGGTAAATGTAGGCGGTCTGGACGCTGGGCACTCGATTGCTGGCACGCCTCTCTTCATTCTCCTGCAAAGTGTGGCTTGAGGTACATTATATTGCTTTGCTGCTTTACGCAGAGTCAGCTGATTCTTCTGCACCGCTTCCATGGCCTCTGCCATAGCTTTTGGGTTCCACTTCCCATTTCGACGCTCCCTGGAAGGCGGATTTCTTGGCATGATTGATTAATCTGCAAGAACAACAGAAGCAATCATGATGTCAAAATCATCATTTTGGGGAGTATTTGCATACTAAAAAAATAAAACCATTTATAATATATTATAGCAAAGAGAAAATCCATGTCTTTATTGTTTGTGGCAATTATGGTTCTTTTAATAAAATGGACATGCTTTACATACCCCAAGTCACTAATCATGCCGTTTTTGTATACAATTGTGCATGGGTTCAAATTCACCCCACGTGACTGGGGTAAATGGAACACCTTAACATTATTCTAATTTTTTATTAAATTTAGCCATAGTTCCTGATAAATCAATTTAATTTTTATGTTTGTAAATTATATTAATAATGCAAACAGCTTCATCATACTTCATGACACCCAGCTAACCTGTAATATATATTGTTGTGTAAACATTAGTGCCTCTAGAGGACATTTTATTTTCAACATGGCCCGCTTTTTTTTTCATCCACCGTGGGGTACTCTTATACATACATACTGTAAAACACTTAAAGGCTTTAGCTGTGATTATGAATCTTTGTCTTATTTAGAATGTATATCTCATGCACTTTTATGAATTGATACTATATTTAAATAATTGGGCCCTCATAATCTTACCTAATAACACCACGCCCAATTTCCACTACGTGTATTTATGATACGGATAAGGACCTGTAGCCTAGTGCATTCGACAGGGATAACTCGCACGCGAAAACCCTGTAGGGTCATGCGGCAGCCCGATGACCCGAACCGTCATTACATTTTGAAACAATAGTAAATCAATCATTACATTAACATATAATTAACGTAATTTTAAATCAAATTTTTAGGTAGTTTTAAAATAAATTAAAACCCTTCTTACACTCCATCATGTCCAAAGTTATACTCTATAAATGTTTCAAAAGCCTTGACAGGACGCCATGCTTGTTAGTAGTTGTTTTGAAAATGATCTCGAGAAAGATCAGACTCTCCAAGACACTTGAGTGGCTTAATCTTTCCTCGCATCTCTCCCTTGCAATTCAATTCCAAAACAAACCATTAGTGATGAAACGCGTCAATGAAATTGAAAGAAAGATACACTTTTCGCACTGCCTTACTTTTTTCAAAACAATCCCATCAGTGACGAATTTGCATATAATGCATATACAAATCTACTCCATCTGAGATATTCGGCGGCATTCAGGCGGCTAAACACTTAAAAGTGTAAGGCTGCTGGTATCATGCATTAGACCTGATAAGATCAAAGAATGAATTGATCTATATTTGCTCCTGCTTTAGCAAATTTGTTTAATTTTACAATCCTTCCAGGAAGGGACCTTTCCTTCCCAATGGAGAACTAGAATTCGCTCACTGTTATTCATAAAAAGGGGATAAAAATACTCCTCGTAATTATCGTGGTATTGCTGTTTCTAGTAATCTGTGTAAATTATTTTTGTATTGTACTTATAATAGTTTTATTACTTGTTTACTAACAACTCTGTTATTCCAAAACAGCAATTGGTTTTCAAAGAGGCTTTACGTACAGTGATCATATTTTAGTTCTTAGTCTCTGATTGATAAATATATTATCGGCTGGTAACTCTATCTTTATGTTTGCTTCATTGACTTTTCTAAAGCGTTTGATACTTATGGAGAAATGCCCTTTTATATAAATTAGTCCATTTGAAATTTGGTGGTAAATTCTTAAATATCATTAGTAGGTATAGGATTCAGTATCTTTTGCTATTAAGTGTGATGATAAGATTACAGATTCGTTTCAAACTAGTGTTGGTGTTAAACAAGGTTGTGTTCTTTCGCCCGGTATTTTTTTAATAATTTCTTCATGATCTTCCGCATATTTTTGATACAAGCTGTGATCCAGTTACTTTAAATAATTCTTTTCTTGAGCTGTCTTATGTATGCTGATGATTTATTCTTATTCTGAAAGTGCTAAGGATTACAATGTGCTTTGAATAATTATGTATGATTATTGTATAAGTGGAAGTTGAAAGTCAATATTCGTTAAATCCAATGTATGATCTTTTAATAAGTGTCCATTCTGAAGAATTATACTTTTAAATATGGTGATGTTACATTAGACTTAACGAATGAATATTTTATCTAGTATCATTTTTTGTTCGCATCCTGACTATTCACTAAAAAAAGCTATGAAACGCAGTTGAAAGATAAGCCAAGATGCGTGTCAAATAATATATAATTGTATAGTTCATCTGTTGCTTGTAGCCTAAATTGTTCACTACTCTTAATTCAGCACCATTCTTAATTTAGGTCTGAGGTTTGGATGCCCTATTGCTTAAGAATTTAAATGATTAATATTACATCTAGTGTGATAATTGCCTGGTGAATCTTTACATGTGAAGGTTGTAAATTATTCTTGTTGTTAATAAAAGAACCCTACAATGCAGTAAGAGTTAATAGTTGTTTTCTTTCCAATGTTACTTTTATGATGCATTTATCTGTTTAATATTGGTGGTCTTTATAATCATTGTTTACATGGGAATAATTCCCTAGCTATTGATGCTCTCTGTTGGACAATAGATCTTTATGTGATATGGTTTATTCTCATGGTCTTCTGGTATTAAGAAAATTCTGCTAGTATAAATAGATTCGAATATTTGGGATAAACCAAACATATTAACTAAGCACAATTTTCATGTTAAGATTATTTCCAGTCTTCAATTCCCAGTTATGAAGTTCAATGTTTGGATTTTATGTGTCAACATCAGCCTAAACTTCGTTCTTATGTTGTTCAAAAAAACAAATTTTCATTGTGAGAATTATGTTTCTGATGTTTCATCGATCAGTAGATCAAATTGCAGTAGACTAAGACTCAGTGCTCATCTTTGATGATTGAAAAGGGGCCGTCATTTAATACCTAAACTAGATCCTCATAAGATAATTTGTCATCTATGTACTTTAAATATGATTGAGGATGAATTCAGGTATGTATTAAATGCCAGTTTATGATATTTGCGTAGAGTATGTTGAAAATTTCCATCTGTATGTTGATAACTTTGATAATCGACTGACGATGCTTAAATGTTATAAAAATATGAGTGCACGATTTCGATAGTATAAAACCTGTTCTTACTTTTGTAAACTCAGCTTTTAAAGCACGTAGTTAGTAACCTAGATGTTTAATAGTTTAGTTTTATACTATATTGTTCTCTTGTATTTATGTGCCATATGTTATCTTGGTATATCTTGACCTTTGGTACCTATTTGTTTGGTGATGTCAATCAAAACTTGAACTTGAACATATGAATTGTCTTCTACCAATTCACAAAGGGGGCCCAATGTATTAGATATTAAAGACCAGCGCAGACATGCATGTACAAAAAATGACTGGCTTTCTGGCATTGAAAACGATTTTTTTGTGATTTGGGGTTTCTTGAAGTATACTTAATTCTTAATGAGGCATATATTTAAATAGCAACATGATATAGTCCAATTCTCTACCTCCGTGCAGAGATGTCACAACCTTGACGAAGCTTTTACGCACGAGGCAAGCGTCTTTGTTGCGACGAGTGTTAAAAGGCCGTTCGCTTTAAGCCAGCGTGTGCGGTTTACTGGTGCGCCCAACAATCTCGCGGTGACGTCACTCTACGTTAGCAGCTAAACTTCTGAACGGCTTGCGAACTTGACAAATTATACATAAGGAATTTATAATTAAGCTCAATATTTAAATCAAACGCCGTATCGTCCTTTGAGAGTACAAAAAAAGCTTGTTCTTCGTTAATGAAGATGTACGCATTTTGAAAGAAAAAAGAAACAGTACAAATAACATTATTGACATGTGTCTGCGCTGTGAATTCAAAGACTTTATACGAAAACCAATTTTTTTTCACCAAATAATCTAAGCAGGACTGACACATAGATTGTAGATCTAAGTTCGTGAGGGTATATGTACGATGCAGACATGTTACTTGCTATTGAGCAGTAATTTGATATCAAGTGATGACAGGATTTCTAGTTGCTACTAGAAGTTGTGACTTGAGGTGCTGACCCGCGGTCATTATCTGATTGTGACCCCGTGCTTATTGGTTGACCCGTGAGGATCTGATGACCCGTGCCTTATCTGACAGAGCCCAGTTGCATTCGCTGAAAAATAATGCAGCTGATTGAAACCAATAGATAATTCTAACACGAGAGAGTATATAGAACATAAAGATTACACTACAATGAAATCAATATTCCTGTTTAGAGTGAATTGTACACATGAAAACACATAAGCTTACCTGGATAGAAAATCAATTTGCTGACCAACGATACCAAACTTATGCGTCTAACTGCTCGATTTCTTTCAGCAAATCACTGAAAAAGGAGGCCACTGGTTAACATGTACAGTCAATTTTACTAATTATCGAAACAAGGTAACGCGGGTGACGGAGAGGTGAGATTGAAGGGTTTTTGTGGCAATACATGAAACTATTCAACAGAAGGTCTGCCATTGTGAGGGAAAACAATTTGGTGTGGAAGAAAATTATTCCAGTAGTATCAACTTATGTGCCTGGAGTGAGAGAGCCGGGGCAGGTCTTACGTTCCATCAACCCCCAGTGTTCCTTTACCCCAATTTACCCCTATCTTTGTTAAAACTAAAAAAGGGACCCAGTCTTAAACCACAATCGAGAACTAATTTAAGATTTGTTCAAGCCTGTAGTGTTTTATTATTCCCTATTCGTTGTATGAGCCACAAATATAAAGCGATGCAAAAAAAATGTGAACAATTTAAAAATAACATAGTTCGAATACTTAATGTCATCGAACTGATGCGTAGCTTTCAAACTTGTATTCTGTGATCGCGATTATAGAGTGAAAACATTGCATGTTTTGCACCCAATATGACCTAACAATTTCTAATGGAAGTCTCAAAATAAGTTCATAATTCAGCTGTGTGAAAAGCAGCGCTAAGTTAGTACCAGCACTTGGAGGGGGGGGGGGCGTTGTCACTCGATTTTGGTTGGGTAGGGGTGTGCGGTGTGAAGCGGCCAAAATTGGGAGCTTTTGAATTGAAAGTTTAGCAAAAGAAAGTTTTTAGGAAGCGGTGTTATGGATCTTTGAACTTAATTTGGGTCAAATTTGAGGTTAGCGAGCATTTTAGCCATAGAAGTAGGGGTCTACGAATGAAAGATAGTTGAAAAGGGGTCTAAAGAACTGCCAAGAAGCATGGTGAAACTAGGGGTTTTGACCACAGCACATAAGCAACCGCCCTTTTAGGTCATTGCCTCCCCCCACACAAACCTTTTTCACACTGCCAAGTTCATGGTTTAGGTGAGGTTTTTACTTTAGGGTTGGGTTCAGTTTAGGGTTAGAGTTCCGGGTTAGGGTCAGTGACCTCTACACATGGATAGCGGGGTCTGAGTCGCCGAGTCCACAACCAGGAAGTTGTTTTTCTACCTTGGTAATATGGCGGGAAAGGAATGGAATTTTGTATACAATGGAACCTCTGTGTGGAATATGTGCACCCAGCAGGTTAATGCATTGTTTCCCGCTATATTACCAAGGTAGAAAAGCAACTCCCTGTTGTGACACTCGACGACCCATCAGCTATACGGCAGCCCGCTATCCAGTATTCTTACGTCGAGCCCTTTTTCTTTTTCGTCTTACCAATTGTTCTTCTTTTGTTCAACCGTCCATTATAGTTCGAAGCGGTCAGAGACCGTTATTTAAAACTAGGAATATTCATCACACCGGTATTTTTTCCGAAAAGTGGTCTCTGGGAACTTCGGAGAAAAAACGGTCTGATTGAATTATTTATAGTTAAACAATAAAGGACTGAACAAAGGAAAATTCTAGAAAACACCTCGGCAATAGGTGGTACAAATGAAAGAAATGAAATAAACCATAGTGAAAGACTCAAGCTAAAGAGCTAATTGTGAACACAGACTTGCATTTACTGTCATTTACGATTCAGGCAAAGTACTGATTGTAAGTTATGACAAATTTCTTCTTTAATAGTTTTTAAAGGGACATCGAAACATTTTGCTCCTATTGTTGTCTTGAAATAAACAACGATGAAAGAACATGTGACTCAAGACCAAAAGCTCATTGTGGTTGTCGGATTACCGTCTGCTGGTAGTTTTACATGTATATCGTCAAACGAATCAGCCAAGATAATTATTCAAAGTCATAGAAATCTGCACGGTGACTCAATACAAAGCTTATGTGAGTTTGGATTACCATCTTCTGTTTAGCTTATATACCGACAACGAATCAAGACAAGCTGGCGATTCAAAAGTTCATGGAAATTTCACAAAGCAATTTAAACATGTTGCTTTTACTTTAAAATGGTAACTGAAAACATCTGAATTTTCTAGAAACGTGACGCAGCATGGACAAAAAATGCTGAAATTAAAAAAGAGAAAAAAACTAAAAACAAGAAAAAAAGGGGAAATTCTGCTTTTTGTTTCTTTAACGCATCGAGTGCTTGTGATAGCCGTAAGACATTAGCCTATTTAAGAATTGCATAAGATAGGGTATCTTCTTTTCAGCTGCCCATTCGGTTAAAGGGAACCACCGAGGAAACGAAGATCGTAAGTTACGTAATTCACGAGGGCGAAGACCGAGTGGTCGTAACTACGAATTTTCTGTTGCGAGTGGTTTCCTGACTTCAAACATTGCCTCACATGTAAAACAATGTCCTTTACAAACCTATCAATATCGTTTGAAAAACCTATGGATTCGGAACTATTCAGACGATTAAAACGCACTAAACCTGCGTGACAAGCATTAGGTAGTGCCCGCAGATAACTCTGTATAAGCTATTTAATTCGTGGTGTCAGAATCCGGGATCAAATATACGTGTGAAAGGGTTATTTGAAGCCTGTACCTAATTAAATATCCAAACCTGCATACTAATAACCATTAGACATGGCTTAAAAAAAGCCAGTCAATATGTAATGCTTCCCAACGATGGAGATGGGACCATTTCTAAATCCGTAGGCTTTCCTCGACATTAAGATTATCTCCCAGAAGAGTAAACCTATCATCGACTAGACCTTGGTGTTAGACTCTTGCACAAATGAACATAACAGCACAATTGGTGTTTTTAATTAAAGGGGGATGGTCCGATTTAAGTATATGAAGTTTTCATCTTGATAGAATGGCATTCACCCAAAAACCCCATTTGTAAAGTTTCGCGCAGATATTTCAATCCGTTTTGATGTGACAGCAAGAAACGTGATTTTGTGAGCCCCATAGAGTACTGTGTAAAACTAATATTGGTCGACCAAAATGGAGTGCATTTTCGCTCATAACTCCCAAACCAAACATCATTTAGCCCTAAGATTTCACGGGGTAAATAAGAAAAATAGTAGCTTTCTTCTGATACCAAAATTTCGACCACTTCCGGTAAAATCTGAGCTTCTGGGGACGAGGCTATCAGCGATCGGGCCATGGACCTTTAAGAAAAAAAAACTTAACGCTGCTTCAAGATATTAAAAAAACCGAAATATAGTCTCAATTTTACTGAATAATTATATAAAATCGATTTTCGTTCTTGTCACGACGTATATGTAAGATAAAGAATTCAAAGCACACCGTTATGAAAAATAATTGAATTTTGATAAGGTCTGGCTTGCCGCTAGGTCGGAGTCTAACAGGCTCGCCAGACCTTATCAAAACACCATTGTTTTTCATAACGGTGTGCTTCTCATCCTTTATCTATTACGTAGAGAGCAAGATACCAAGAAGGATTAATATAAGGAGATGACACTTGTGGACGAACGGTGGTCCCTGGACCTTGCTTTACAAGGGGAGCTATAACGACTCGGTTTAGATTTTAAGGGGGTGGCACACAGCACTAAAAGTCCCTATTCAACTCGGGGATAACAATACATAGGAGATAGCTTGCAGAATATTTGGACTTAAAACGTAAAATTGGTGTTATATGAAAGCTGTGTATTTCTGAATTGCTATAATATAGGATACACGGTGAATTAAGTTATTTATAGAAACGCAAATAGTACTAGGGAACTACTCTATTTCCAGGGGATTTCAATTGAAGGGACCCGAATGGTAGAATGCAAGAGCTGTAGCAAAATATATAATCTTGTTTCATAAAAATAGATTAAATAAGTCTAAAGAATATTAAAGCAATAACAGCGCATTTTTTAAGAGCGCCCCCAATTTTTAAATTTTTGCACAGTTATGTTGGTAATTGTCTAGGAAACACTACACCTGAGAACGAGAATGCCCCAAAATGCGTATTTATCATAACATAAGCGATTTTGTATTTAGAATTGTGATCCCAGATTGTACTTAACGGCAGAGCTGGAAATGCAAATTTTTATGTTCGTCCATGATGAAATAGTGCCACCTCAAGAAATGATCTCTAACTTGACTTGCCTGAACCAATAAAACAACTAATGGATGAGCGTAGATCTGTACATGGCGCTATTTCCAGCTATTTCATATTGGAAGGCCGTTTCCAGCAGCCGTTGAATTATTATCGGAGATCTCCGATATTATTCTAATTACAAAATTCCTTCGTTTGCGACAAATAGACATTGTACCATTCACAGGTATAGTTTACTAGCCAGTTACCAATGCAACCGTGTAAAAATCTCACAATTTTTGAAAACTTGGGGGCGCTCTTAAAAAAAATGTGCTATTATTGCTTTAAAGAGATACATTTTGATACTAAACATACCAAATTTGAACTTGAAATAATTGAAATGGGCGCATTGGAAAAACATAATAATTAACATTGTGAAACATTCAGTGTACTAACCCCTTAAACTAGGATGGACATATGTTCATCTGAGGGCGCTATATATAGCTGAGTCTTTCAATGCGAAGTTCGTTATTGTCATGGTTACAAACGGCGTACACGTAACTCTATAACACGAGGTTAATTTTTTTTTTTTTCTTTTCCATTTTATAGGCAAAAAGTTAGCTACAATATAGGACCAAAGAAACAACGATGTACGGTACTCTAATTACCAGTTCATTACCAGAAGGGAGAAGGAGGAGGAGGGAAGAGGGGAGGAATGGATAAAGGGAAGAAAGAAGGGAGGATGGAAGAAATGATTGAATTTATTTATTTTTGAGTAGGGATGTGTGACCTCTATTTCATAACTTAACACAGGGTTTAAAGGTGCAATGAGAGATTTCACATATCAGGTGCCCCTAAAAATTGAATGCCCTGGTTTTTGCACTAGTTTAAAGCTTTCTGTCAAAAATATGCCCATCTGGGAAGATTATGCTGATAATCCTTTCTTTTGTACACAAATA
This sequence comes from Ophioderma brevispina, assembly GCA_023653785.1. Taxonomy (NCBI): domain Eukaryota; kingdom Metazoa; phylum Echinodermata; class Ophiuroidea; order Amphilepidida; family Ophiodermatidae; genus Ophioderma; species Ophioderma brevispina. The sequence goes on from JAMKCH010084836.1 coordinate 22,712, forward strand.
GTGAAATTGATAATTTTGTATTGGAGCAAATACAAAATTCAGTCCGTGTTTTATATAAGCAACTTGTGGCCAAAATACAAGAAAAAAATCTATTTAATATGAACTCCCTACATATAATGCGATATGTGGATGCCTTTAATCACATTGCACCTTTAAGTACTGATTTTTGTGGGTGAAAGAGGGTCTTAGGAACTCACTTTTGCCGTAATTCGAGGGTCTTGGGAACTAATTTTTCAGAAATGTTGAGTCATGGAAACTAAAATAGTGACAAAATTTGAGCTTCTGGATCCAAAGTTGCCAACATTTTATGACAAATTTGGGAACCAAAGTGCAAAATGAAAAGTTTACTAGAAAAGGGCTCTCGCAAACTGGATCATGCTTCAACTTAGGGTCTGAGTTATGCCTCAATTGACCTCACCAACAAATAAGGGATCCCATGTACCTATGACTAAAGTTTGGTTTAAATCCATTGAAGTATATACGGATCTTAACCCCCTTTTCACAACAATAACAGACTACATCAACATCAGACTACATCAACAGACAACAACAGTGGACAAAATGACCCATTTGCGTACTTTGTATAATTAAATTGCACCCTCTGTTTTAGACATTTCCTTCTTTGATTTTGGAGTACCTATTTTTATTCACTTTGTTTGCTGGCTGTCGACGCCACTTCTGCACCATCCCAGTTTAGCAAGTTTCTGCCAAATTCCTGCCTTAAGGCAGGCGACACAAAAATTATGCTTTAGGCAAATCCCTACCTTGGTTAAACCATGTATAGCTTCATCCAGAAACTAAATTTGATGAAAGAAATATTTTATATACTTCATATGCTAAACATATTTCAACAATAGTCTCTTAATGCATGTTTGTAAGGTAAACTTTACGTGATTAACTAATGCCCCAAATCCAATGTTACATGTACAAAATCAACAAAGGGGTCTTCTTAAAGCAAATGCAAATATAACACTTGATTGTATTAAATCTTTTATCTATGATTAATGGTAACATCTGTATGTGCAACTGCAGCTTTTTCAGGAACTAAAATGCTTATAATCAGAAAAAGAACTTTCCGCCCAAAAAACACCCAAATTATTTTAGAATTTGCCCAAAGCATGTCCATATTAGCTTTTGACATGTTAGTTTAATATCTATGAGAAATGTAGTATAACCAGGTTATAGAGGAATAATACAGCAGACAAAGTGAGGTTTTAAATTTAACTTTACAAAATTGAAATCAGTAAAAAAATACTAAAATGCCAAAATCCGCCCAAAAACAACCCAAAACACATTTTTCCAAATGACAGCCCATAATTTTCGTTCGGATTCTACTAAAATTCTGTTTCAAGAAAAACGCTTGGTTGCAAGATTGTAATATGAAAAAACCGAAAACCAAAAAATCCACGACATTTTGCCCCGGTACTGTATTCGCTAGCTTTGCGTGTCCAAATATCCAAGCACCATATAAATTGCGAACGAATACGTATTCGCGGGACAAAAATGCTACTTCAGTGATCAAAATGCGAAATAGGTCTGTCGAGATTCCAAGGCATCGGTGAAATTTACCTTTGTCTGAGGGATTGTGTTATGTTATTTTTTACTTTTGTGTTTTAAATTATGTTCCTTGTACTTCCTTGAACCTACGGTCTGTGCTTCGTGAAAAAGAAACTATTCAAGTTTGTAGTTTTTGACATTTGTACAAATAACCAAATTTATATCCTTTTAGGGACCTAGTGACATCAACCCTCTATTAAAACCAAAGCGGAGCCTGTGGAGGAGTTACCACCCATGTTAAACTTTCCTCCGGTGCCCACAAGCTCAAACCGTGAAAAACTTTCCGTTAGAAGTCGTCATATTATTTCACATCCTTCTGCGCAATTTTGCAACCGAATTGTGAAGGTAGCAAGCAACCGTCCCGGGGTTATTATTTCTACTAACGCATTATTGAAATGCAACATTCTGATTGATCAGTTTACTACTTTCTGGACTGCCCATTTCTACAATAATGAGCCGCTAATGCATATTTTTTTTCAGCAAACCCCTGTTTGCAGTTTATTCTATTCATACAACAGACTGTCTTTGCAAACATAACATAATCACAATTCAATAATCCTTCCTACAAAAAAAAATAAAATTCTAGCATTTTTTACTCTATGTGCCTGATATCAGTTTCCTGGCGGAAAAAAATAACAGGTTTGATACTTTCCACATTTTAAATTTTGCTGATGCCAATTTTGCATATTGAAATAATTGGTTTGCATATCCTTGAAGTTCTTGGCCATCTTTAGATAACTAACTAAACTCAGTGACTGACACAGCTTTAGGATAACAATTGTTTAGTTAACATTTCATTAACAACTGTCCATATTCTATCAATATTTATTGCAGTTAAAGAAAAAGTGTTAATATATTTCTTTCTCATTGAACTCTCACATTTATCTGTATTTGTCTTTCCCATCTCTCTAGTAAAATTCTTGTTGGTATACGTTACTTAGTATCTTCCAATTGTCCATGTTTAAGCCCTAGCTTTCATTATTGTTGGCAACTGTGCTTTTCCAAATTCTTCCAAATTTAACCTCATATTCCTGGAAATTTCCTTTCCCAAAGGATTCACTATGACCTGATTGTTAAATTTTGTTAGCTTCATTTGACAGTTTAAGTCTGAAGTACAATTTTTCTAAATGGTAAAAGACTGTTGCAAATGTTGCACCAAAAGATTTTCACGTTGATGATATTTGTTTTTTTCGCAATTTCTTGGCAGCAGCTGATTGTAATGCAAGGTAATCTAAAAGGACAAACCCCGGGTTTGGGTTACTTGTTGTACTAACTGGGGTAAAGTAAACAAACACCATTTCTATCAATACAACTACTGACAATGTAAGCAGCCAGCTTTATTAATCCATTGTTTTAAAATACAGAGTTTCTTCTAGAACTTGTTATACATTCGTTATTCCAAATGATTTCATTCATTCAATGGGTCTTTAATTTCCCGTTGAACTTTGACTGGGTTTACTTTTTTACTTTTTAGCCATATATCGACAAGATTGTGAGTAGAAGTTGGACATATTAAGCATTTCATTTCATAAATTCATTGTTTGAACACAAAACTTTGTTAATGGTTTTATTACCGTGTTAATTTAAAATCCAAGACTTTAAATCATTTTTTTTGAAATTCATAAGTGGAATGTTTTTCAGGTTTTTTTGACATTTTTGTCCCTTTTGAGCGCAAATTACTTCAATTAATCTATAAAGGACGGAAGATGAATCATTTTTAGGCCACCATTCTTATAATCATTTATTAATGTCATCCTCTTTACTTCTCTCTCTCTTTATTGCCGGGGGCCCTATACACATTTGAAGAATGTTGTATTTAAAGTGTTAATATCCTCAATTGGGTTATTTAAATACTCGAAACAAATGTCAATTGTGAGGAAAGTAAGCATTTTATTACAGTCATCTTTCCAACCATACTTAAGTTTCCTTTTTCCCGCATATTGTGATAGTCTTCATAATCTTGTCAACTTTTCCTTCCCAATTTTTATCATGTCTTTTCTTGATTTCGTACTACTAAACCATATACCCAGTACTTTTCAATATTGTTTGAAATATCTCCATTTAAGATATATACAATCTTTTGATTGTTTTCTTGAACCAAGCACATGGCTTCTTTCTGTCTTCATTTGGTTTAAATTGTAATATCGTCAGCATATAAGGTTATAACAGCGACGTTTTTACCGTATTATTCAAAATGAAGTTTTATGCCTTTTATACATTTGATATTTCTTATGTCTTATGGGCAAGTAGTTCATTGCTAATTAAAAAAAGAATGGCTGAAAGTGGGCGTCCTTGTCGTATCCTTTTTTTAGCGAAAAAAATCTAGATACGTTACCATTCTGTATAATACACTTTATATATCATTGTAGATGGTCCAGCATTTATAAACTGGGTAAAAACAAAGTTATAACGCTTTAAGGGCTAAAATAAGATATTCTCTATCTATGCTGCACAGCTTTACTGCAATCAGGAAAAGTGCTGCAACCAGGATATGTTTTTTTCGTATATCTGAGAACATCTTTCTATAAGTCTTGCATTTTCGCCAATATATCTACCTTTTAATATATCCTGTTGGTCGAGTCAATAAGTAATGGAATACCTTTCTGGAGTCTTTTTGCAAGCGCTTTAGTGGAAATATTTTGAATAAGCGACATTTATAATGAAATTGGTCTCCAATTCGTTAATTCACAATCCCTTGAATAGGTTTTCCCTTATGCAATAACGTAATTGCCGTTTCTATGGCTAGGTGCTAATAGGCCGTGCTCTAAACCTCATTAAGGGACAATTTACAACTAAATGCTTTTTTTTTTAATTTTATTGTCATGATTGTAAAATTCTGGATAAGTTCCCATCATACCCCGGACTTTTATTGTTTTGCATTTCTTTTAATGCACTTGGTACATTCACTAGGGTTATTGTGCTTCAACAAAAACTCTTTTTCTTCATCATTTAACTTCTTTATCTCATATCGTCCTGTAAAATCCGTGGCAAAGACTGGGGTTGAGAGTATAATCTTTTTTAAGAGTTGGGCTCATAACATTTCATTCCACTTGCTCATCTAATAATTCATCTTGATCAACAATAACTGTACAATCTGGTTTCTTTAAACTAGTAATTGTTTTAACTACTGAATTTCTTTTTTCTAACTTTAGAAAATATCTAGTGTTTTTTCACCATCTTGTATCCATTTTTTCTTTTGATCTAATTATTGCTCCTTTTGTTAATTTTTGCCAAGTAATTTCAAGGTCTAGTTTCGCTTTGGTATATTTTTGTGATTTTCTATTGAGCTATTCTTGTTTAAATCTTCTCTTGCTATTTCCATTTTCTGTTCTAATTCTTTAATGCTAGGAGACCTTTTACATTTTTTTCCTGAACTATCTTATAGTAAACCTCTAATTTTCATTTTTAATAAGATCCCCCATCATTCAGATTAAAAGAGTGGTCCTTATTTTTTCATTATAGATTTATTTTTTTCTCATGATACAAAATGGTTTTTTATTTCTCATCATCTAAGAGACGTTTTTTTTTTTTTAATTTCCACACGCCATGTCCTTTTTTTTTTCCAATCATTAACAAACAACCAATTTTGTTGCTTTTACAGCGTAAATGTCCGTCCATGGAGCAGTTTATTATTACACATTCGCTAATATTATGTTTCATTACACCGGTACAAATACGTAATCCAATGTTGACAGGCGATAGGTATTTTTTCTTTCCAGTAAATCGTTTCTTGTGGATGTTTCTTTTTCCCAAGAAATCGCACACTACTATTATTTTTTCAGAAAATTTGTAAACAAAGTTTTTACCTTATGAGTTGTGTTTTGTCCCTATCTAGGTCAATATTCCAAGTCCCCTCCCAAATATTGTGCCTCTATACCCATGTATGGTTAAGAAGATTTTCAATTTTTGATACAAAAGAAGGTTTTTTTTGTTTTCCTTTCTCAATAGTGGGTCCATAAAAATTCCATAACTTGTAGATCGTATCATTTATGTTCTACTTTCAAGCATAAAAACCTATCGTTTTTTTCTGTTTATCATTGATAAATGACTATTTTAAATCACATTTTGGTGATATAAGTATTATTAGACATTGACTATGATTGGTACATACACACTGCATATAATTCACCACCCACTTGATTTTCCAAGAATGTATGTCATTTTCTGAAAATATAGCTTCTGAAGAAAAATTATTCAGATTTTTTTCTTTTTTTTCAACCATTAAAACCGCGCCTCGCGTTTCTTTCCTTTTCTTGAGTCCACGGTACATTTAATGTTAGAAAGTTAAGGTTTGGTTTTGTTGTTTACTCATATCGTATTTTTTTTTTTGTTTTTATAACATTATTAGATTACATACATGTATATACATTGTTTTTTAATTATATCATCGCAACGTATTGTTTGCCATGGTTTCCTGAACCAAATGTCATTTCTATGTATTTGCCACATGTTGGCCATTATTGTACAGAGTGCGATTTATAATTATATACATATAATAAATGTACATTTCTTTATTTTTCTCAGAAATTAAGTTTACAGTGAGACATTGTCTTGCTCACTTTCTGGAAAGTCTCACTTCTGATTCCCCAGTTTCAACAAATGTAGGCTATTTTAGGGAATTTTACATCTCCTTTTTTGGATACTGTAGAAGCATTATGTCCGCGTTTGGAGAAGTAGATTTCCTTACTTTATTTTTTTTTTTCTTTTTTTTTTCCATTTTTGCCATTCCTTTTGTCTTCAGGGTTTTTTTTTCTCCTGTCAGAGTTGTTTGTTTCAGAAACTTAGGCGAACAGAAAGCGGTGTATTGTTAGATCTATTATCACTTTTTTTTCTTCATTTCAGAGTGGTTGACTTTGATCATATGTATCTTCACTCTCTTTCACTTTTGCCGGCATCGGCCACTAACAAGCTTATCTCGGACCTGATGTAAATAGTCCTCACAATGTTTTAGTACCTCAGGAGATTTTTGTTCACCCCCAGGATTAATGCAATTGAGCTAGTAGATCTTCTACTACTTTCAGAGGACTGATTGAAGTTCCTGTGGTGCAAGATGCTCCTGTACTTCTTTCTGCCTGATTACTGGATTGTTGGCCAAAAGAAAAAGGAACATCTTCTTTTCTTTGAACTGTTTTCAGGTTGATCTGCAGTGCAGTGCTTGCAATATGCCCTGTGCTTGCTTCTGACATCGGAAGCATACAGGCGCTTTGTAAGAAGAACAGCTTGTCTTGGTATGACCTACCCACCACAATTATCGCATTTGGGTTTCTTCGCTCATGGCAATCACATATAGTGGTTTACATCAAGCAAATTGCACCATTACTATGTTGACCAGTGTAATACAGGGTGGATTGTGGTAGCCATCTGAGTTTCCTGGGGTCCCTTGGATCCGGTATTTGCATCATAGAGTATCTGTCTTTCTCTACAAGAATTTTTGATACATAGCATTGCGGTGTCCCACTAACTAAAGACTCCATTTGTTGTCATCTTCTTTTGCAATTCCTATTTTTCACACTATATGTTTATATACTCAGTTTTCACGCTCGCAAAAGTGTCTACCCCACTCATCATATATTGCTCAGATTTACATTTTGTGGGATTCATGGATACTAGTCCTGATCCATTTACCCGATTTTTTACACTAGCACTTTTTGCGTAATCTTCAAGGTATAGGATTTTCCCTGAATTTCAATTGTACCGATGGCGAGCAGCGTCGCTTTCACATCTTTGCTAGCAACGGATACAACCATTGTGACAATCATGGATTCTGGGTGCCTAAAATCTGTTCAGGTTTTACTGTCAACTCACCTCCGCCATTCGATGCACAATCAAAATTGGCTTACCGCAACTTCAATGATTATTAGATCTCTACATATCTGGAATGTAAAATGATATCCATAGTTTCTGGGTCTCGTCGACGCTCACAGTTAATAGCCTGTAACTTGTCGCTTTCGATCCTCCGCCATTATACACACCGTTCAATTACTGGTATTGATCACAGTATAGTCTCGCGCTAACATTTGAATAACAATTCATGTAGCGTGAGTATGTCCGAATGCGATATACATCATAACGCTCATGTAGGAGAAAAGTCAATCCAAAATTTCCTTTTTTTCCTCAACTTTAAAAAAAAAAAACAAACAGCCCCCCCCCCCCTATTGAAAAGGTCACTAGAAATAACAAATACCCCAATTCCGACTGGTGATTTTGATTCCTTTCTGGAAATAGGATATTCAGAATTAAGGCAGTTTCATCATCAGACCTAAACAAACACACGTCGTCCTCTGATGACAAGCATCAGAGCAATTAACACGAGTTTAATTTATACAGGAGGGACCGAGAATTCGCCTGGTATGAGCGAACTTCTTATTTTTGCCATAGCCATGTTGTGCGGTAAATGAGTAAAAGACGACAGGCGCTTAGTGTTAACCCCCTGGCGATTCATACTCTGAAAGGCATGTAATTCCCTACGATTTTCGTTGGTAAAAATAACCAAATCTGCCGCTTTTCCTATATTATATCAATGCAGAAATTCACAGCTTTCAATTGACACTAATTTTACTTTCTATGTCAAAATAGTTGACAACATATCGCCTAAAACATGTTGGCGCATTGCTTTTAAAAGGAGTACTTAGTATCCCCCAGCTTTTGCTGGAACTATTTAGTGGTGCGCCCCCTTTATACGGACTCGGGCTATTTAATTTGTAACCAATGGCAATTCCCTCAGGACCAGACAGAAATTAATACCCTGCCCCCCCCCATCACAGGCAGAACGATTAGTAGGCCTATCGTTATCTGCACATGCATGCATACACACACACCCCCACACACACACACCACAACCACAATTAACATACCACACACACAATCAAACATCTCCTTTTCTCTACCTCTTCCTCATCTCCCATCTCTTTGCTTCCCCCAACTTGTTTATGTGCACACATGACAAGAAGCCATTTTAGTTGTTTGTCACAGTTCCTAATTTCAAGATCAAATTGTGATCAAAATCAAAATCGACTTAATTTTGTCCATAATTTAAAAAAAAATCCATATTTTACTTAAATCGTGCATAAAATTTGAACGGAATGTCCTATTTACCTCAAACAAAAAGCAAATGAAAGCTAAATGTCTACACTTTTCTATCATGCTATAATCTCAATTAAGCTAGTACACTCATTTTTTTTATTAATTTGAAAACCTAGACCCCTCCCCCTTAACCAACTTTGTTATATCTGTATAATGTAAAACATGTTATTAAATGCCACTTTTAATCAGCTCGTAGTTTATAAAATTTTTCATCAATCAACTTTAAATACGTTTCTTTTTCATGCTTGTTTTAACTGTGTAATCTAACGGTTTAATTGAAACAAGGAGCGTGAACGAACCATGTGTAATCAACTGAAAACATGATGATACATTTATACATAAATTAAGAGAAGTATTTTTACAATGTCGTCGATTACTCTTTCACCTTAGACTCCCATCATCTGTAAGGCACGCGTGTAAGCATCATCTGCAATCTCTGAACTTTGCACTTGACCCGCCTTATAATAACAGTTGCAAGTTGCTAATATGTATACAAAAGCAGAGACGACCGTATTTAAAGGCAAGATGACAATAAGAAACTCCCAATAAATCTTTTCAGGTACAGGGACTCCGAACTGAGATACAATTCCGATGATGATGAGTATCATACGAAAAATGCAATCGATAAAGACAAAGAAGGCCATCTTACGCGCCATACCAATTAGTTCTTCTTCGTCTGTTTGTTCGTCGTCCTCAATTCCGTTAGAATTAGCATCCTGAGTTGAATGCTCATCGTCAGAATCTTTGTTTGACGCCCGTTCAGTTCCATCCACGTCCTGTTCAATCGTGTCTGTACCGTTATTGAAACTTTTTGTTGTCTGATTATCATCTATATCCGAATCATTCTTTGATGGTATAATCTCTATTTTATGGGAAACAGCGTTGGTATCAATTTCCTGCTCAGACGCACCATTCGCCATATAAGTGCCATCCTCCAAATCACCTTTAGAATCATCTTTGTCATTATCTTTGGCATTCCTTAAGGTGTGTTGTCCAGTACCAGAATGTATTTGTTGTGCTGTTATAGCTTGCTCCCTCGTCTCCTTCATCTCTCTATCCATCGCGTTGAGGTTTTCTTGACCAAACTATAGCATACTAAAGTAAGGATGCAGCATTGCAAATTGAACACCAAAAATACTACTACAGAGAAATACCAAGCAGATTTTGTTCCACGGGGTTGATTTACAGTAGGGAGGCGGTATCCTAATGGATCAATAACATCGCCAAGAATTGGAGTAAAATCAACAGGGCGTCTTAATAAGGGTAACCCAACACAGCTAACGGGTAGTTCATAGAAGTCTGAACCAGGGCTAGCTGACGCCACACCAATTAAACCAAACGTGAGAGCAACTAACCAAGCCAAGATACACAAATACACTGCAACTCGCATTGGTATTCTTTCCAAGTTGGATAGAAATCGTATCTTAACGAATTGCTCAACACTAATAACAAGTACAAACAAATGTGATGCCTCCAGTGAAACCACGTACAAGAATCCTACAAATTTGCACGTGAGTGACTTTGTCCAATCTATCGAATGGAAGAAGAACCGATCGCCATATGTGTCATCAGTATATCCCATCATTATGGAACAAAAGGCCAACAAAATGTGAGCTATAGTCAGATTCCAGAAAAAGAAATGCTGGACCCGTAAAAGATCTACCTCGCCCTGATTTTGGTCAACTTTTTTGCCAAAAAGCACTCGTTTGGTAAACATCAACAGACCTAGGGAATTAAATGTGATGCTCAAGAAACCAAATAGCCAGATGTAAGGTATGCTGTCTGTTGGTAACAGTTTTCCACATTTGCTAAGTGGTGAAATCGGGCCAGTTGTCACGCAGTGTGATGTTTTAGTTTGAACTGACAACACAGTATAAAGGTATCTGCGTAGCTGAAAAGAACAAAAGAAATAGGACATGGATAAATCTGAAAGATATCACAGATTTAAAGAATATTAGCTTTGGGCCGCCCAGCCTATCTTACAAATTGACCTCATATGACCTTTTGATCTTGGCACATGTCCTTTGACCTCATCAACCTATGACTCAAGTTAGAACTTCAACTTTTCAATGGAGGTCAATTATGCATTTTAGCCTATATTTCAACTTGAACTCACATGACCTTTGACCTTGGCACGTGACCTTTGACCTCATCAGCATATAAGGGATCCCATGGTACATATATGATACCACTTATTGGACTTCAACTTTTCAATTGAGGTCAATTTAAAAAAAAAACATTTTAGTGACATATACATACATACACACACACACATACATACACACACATACATACACACACATACACACGCACGACGGATTGAAAAGTGGTCCTGGCAGCTGTACTGGCGGCCCATAAAAATACCTGTAATGTACACCAATGCTCTATTGAAAGCTCCATTTCAGGTCTAAAATGCTTGCATGACCTTTGACTCCCAATTAGTGTACACCCCATATGACGAATTGGGTCAGTGATTCTTTATTGGCTCGTTATGAGTTGAAACAAAATATTGGCGAGACACAGCCAAATATTGTTTTCAACTCATAGCAAGACCAATCCAATGTTGTGTATTGGACGAACCAAGAATCCAATTTTATCATTATGTTTGAGAATCTGTTGTCGTATATTACTATACACATTTCATTTTAACTCTTTGCGTGAGGCAGGCGAATAGAACTCGCTCAAGATGATTTTGGGCACACAACTTTTTTGTCTTTTTTTTTATAACATTTCCAATTATTTATTTTTCGATGAGCAATACAGATCCTCGTGGAAATGCATTCAGATTAGTCCAAAGAAGCCTGGTCTTTGCTGTTCGTTTTCGCACGTGTCCGGAGCCGTGCTTTGCTATGGGGTTTTTAACCCGAGTAATAGGTCCATAGGATTGCATAACAAACGAAATACATGGGTGTCCTTTCTATAATTTAGATTTAGGAACTGTGTGATTAGTTTTAACAAAAAGATTTTGGTATTATAGATCCGTATATGTAAAGATAAAAGTCGCTATGTGACATTGTAGTTATTGTCTTCAAGATTTCCAAGAGTTAAAGACGTGCGTTTACAAATCATGAACAGCTACCTTCGTTGTTTGCAATGCGAAAACACTGTACAAATCCGTATAGGTTTCTTTCCACCTTCGACTACGCGTATTAAGCACTTGACTAGTTATAGAGGCGTGATAACAACGTAGGCTAAGGCCTATTTAATGCTCGAAGAAGATTTGTTTGTTTCCGTAAGTGAAGCGGCTACTCACGTTGTCTGGCACTCGTATATCAGAAGTCTTTTTTCTGTAACTCGAGGAGGAAAATGTGAACGGGTGAAGTCTTCAGTTGAAGTGGATGCAGTGGTTTTACCGTCATAATTTATTCACTTTGACTGTGTGCCAGGTCATTGTAATATAATGGGTAATGATAGAGAGCGGATGATATTGCTAAGCGTGCTGCTAATAGTAGGGCGGTTGATATTAAGTTATTCCTTCAATGATGGAATTTTTAACATGAGGCTAGTCATCCTTTTGTTGACTTGGCAACAAGTTGGGAGTCAGTTGATAGGGTGTGTTTTAAACAGATTAGCCTGGAGTTGGTTTTTCACGTCACATGGCCACCTGGGTGGTATGGTATATTTGAGGTTATTTTTCATAGACTAACACTTACTGCATAAGGGGTTTGCACTTCCGTAGTGCATAACGGGGGGGGGGGGGTTCTAGGGACCCCCCTAATAACACCACTTTCCTAAAGGAATTTTTTAGATAATCCACCACATTAGAGGCTTCAAAGACATCCACAATAAAGAAATAAAAACTGAAGAAAGTTTTCAGTAGGAAAATTAGGCAAAAACATTGTTTTAATTTTGCGGCAAAATGTGCGAAAAAGACACTGATTTGTTTGCTGCATTTTTTTTTTCTACTGCATTGCTTCACCTAGGACTTGTGCTGATTGCTTAATTGGTGAAGAATGAACCTAGATTTTAACATATTAAGCCAAAATAAATGTCTCATGCCATTTTATATTGTTTAGAGTTACTTGTATAATTTACAACCATAGGTTCCTACAGTAAACCGCTACATGATATATATAAATATTATGGCTCCATTGGCCTACTATACTTACTGCAAGATTTTTTTAATTAATTATTTCTTTGTTTTATGTCACTAGGTGTATGCATTATGAAAATCAGAATCACATAACTCTAATAAGATTTTTTCATTTTGTCATGTGCACTTCCGTTAATTTGCATAAGGGGGGGGGGGGGGGGCTCCTAGGACCAATGCTAATTAACGCAAAAACTACGCGATGGAGGGATTTGAATTTTTTTTGCACCATGTAACGCAACTAAAAGTTAGACAAATACACAAAAATATAAACCAATTATGCGCGTAAAAATCGCCGGCTAAAAACAAAAATGGGTCCCCCTAGGACCCCCCCTTATGCAGTTAAGTGTTTAAGATATGATTTTGGTAAATCTCTCAATAGTTTTCTTTATTTGCTTAAAAAAACATTCCAAATGTTGATGTACATTTGTCCATGTGCCAGACTACAGTTTGACCATTTTTTTGAGGTCATTGTGAGAAATTGGATGCTCAGAGAGCTATTCTAGTGAAAAGGTGGGAGGAGAACCCACAATTTTGTTTTTGATTTGAAATCCCTTCTTGGGGGATCACACCCACCATTTAAGGAGGTGGTCTTTTTTGTTAAGCATGTAAAGTTGAGATTTAGGTTTTTATCCATAAAATGTTAACTGGGTAACCTTTTGCTTTAATAAATGTAGTTCTCACAGCAATGCTTGAATAATAGGTTACCTCCTGCCTTACTTAAATGCATATTAACCTTTTCTGTTTGTCCTTCCTGTCTCCTTTGTTGTGCTTTTTTTTTGTTTATCGTTTGGCGTGCAATGGCCTTTGATGCCAATATACGCTCATTCTTTTCAACACCACCTACCGTCATTGTTGTCTGAAGTTTCTAAAGATACGAGACGCGCAATGTATACATTTCTGTTATTGTTACCTCAAGTTTTCTGAAGTGTCAAGACGTGATTTTACAAGTCATCTACATCTTACCGCACATTATTAACATGTAGAATTCCCGCCAATTTCACCTTGGTTTATACTGTAAACATACTGTAAAAATTATTTTCTATTTATTTTTTCACTACACTTGTATAATGTTATGGTTCCACTTCCATTGGTATACTAAATATATCTTTTATATTAAAGCAATATTAGCATCATTTTTTGAAGAGCGCCCCCAAATTTCAAACTTGGATATTTTTTCACAGTTACGTTGGTAATTGTTCTAGGAAACGATACCTGCGGAACGAGATGCTAAAAAATTCGTCATTAGCACAAAATAAGCATTTTTTAATATAGAATTGGGATCCCAGATTGGCTGACGCCAGAGTTGGAAATGCACTTTTATGTTCCGTCCATGATAAAATAGTGCCACCGCGAGAAATCACCCTAACCTTGGTTGCCTGAACTATTAAAACAACTAATGGATGAGCGTAGACACGTACAGGCGCTATTTCCCGGCTATGCACATGGACGGCCTTTCCAGCAGCCGTTGTTAATTATTATCGGGGATCCGCGATAATAATATTCTAGTACAAATTCCTTCTTTTGTGACCAGACATTTTTCGAGCTTCACCATTCACAGGTATTATATAATTTACTAGCCAGTTTTTACCAATGCAATCGTTAAAAAACCTCACACTTTTTGAAAAATTGGGCGCTCTTCACAAATGTGCTAATAGTGCTTTAAAGTAATTCTATTGCACTGTGGTCCCTTATCAGTTGTATAAACTGGAGATATCAATTTTTTCACTTTAAACTTAACACATCATAACTTACGTTAAATTAATACCACCAAACCACCAAATAATCTCATACACATGCTAGAAAAGCCTTTGAGCCTACTCAAAGATTTCGCCCATGATGGGGGAGGCGCACTCATTTCTCAAACAATCAGGTTTTTGGAATTACATCATGCTTTTCATATAATGGTCACTGTTTACAATACTAAGCTCCTCAAAGTCATTCATCTTCAAACATTCACAACTTTATCATAAACTTCCGGATCCAAAAAATTTTGTTAAACACAATACCTATTACGACACGGTATACTGTACATATGCTTACTGTCATAAAACCAAAATATCCAATCCACTCTAATTTAGAATTAAGCATTTTAGGTGGCTATCGCTTCCGATCTAAATGTTATTTTTAATTACGAAACACAAACCATTTCTTCATCCCTGATCCGCCTTTAAAAGCTAGCACCTCTAGAACATAAATGAGTATTAAAGTCAAATTTCCTTGGATATGTAGTCAAAAATAGAGTTTTAATTGAAAAAATATCCCTCATTGAAATATAATTTTCAAACTTATGCCTTGTAGATAGACTTCAAAACACCCTCGGGATATAGCAATCTCTTTACCACATCATCCCGTAAACTTTCTCCCAAGTTTATACTGTACATATATTCGTATATATTCTGTATATTATATTTTGCACTTTTCATTTGTATACCCAATCTTATTTTTAATTATATAACACTTAAATTTGTTAACTAGTAGTATATCATTTATCCTAGTCTGCTTGTGGAACTTTCCTCCTGTGTATTATTATCAAATACACTGTTCCTAGTTTTCATTCCAACTTCAAAACAGCGAATAATACTATAGTAGAGCCTGATAATCCTCCCATTACAAGTGTTCTCCTAAACTTTTTTATAACACCTCTGTATTTTACCTTAAAGTGCATCCAGTAATAACTGTAGTAATGTTAACCATTGTATCAACAAATAACACTTCAGGTTATAAATTCATCTATTCCATTGTCCAACATGATATAGAAATAACCACGTCTATGAAACATATAAACCTATCCTGCTTCTTTATGCTTGCAATCCTGCCTTGCATTTCGTTCAAAAATAATTGCCAAATACTAACAAAATCATTCAACCATTTTTTACGAACTACCATAAGCCTATATGGCACAAAATTACAACCTGCCACAAAACATGATTCATTAACGATTGACCGTGCAATTCCTTTTTAAAGGAATTTTTATTAGATGACATCCCAAATGACCTACAAATATCTGGAAAGTCATCTCAAATGCCACTACTGACTTATGCGTTATAACATATACAGAATTGCCCAGCGGTGAAAAATTAGCGATGGCGCTATTGAAGTTTTAGCTATTGTTTACGACCTCGGCTCAAAGATTGCAACAAAACAAATAAAACACCAAAGGAAACTAAAATAAGGAATGATATTATACAATCACTTATTATCTATGTGTTAAATTTGGTTATTGCTTAGCAAACGGTTTGTGTTGCAATTTGCGAGAAATCACAGGTTTTGAGTACTAAATTATTAGATTAATATGAATCACCTAGAGTAAATTTGATGGTGCAAGCAATGATCAAAAGTTAAATGATTTATGCTATGGAAGAGTGATCACTTTTGCGAGCAAGTTCATGGTAGTGTCAAATCATCTTCGTGACGTTGAATCACCAATAGTGCGATACCAGCTACAGCTTGATCTCGAGGGTTATGATGCGAGGCAGAAATAGTTCAGTGACATGGACCTTTAGATGACCTTTGACCTACGTGGTCACTTTGAAACTCCAATAACAGTTCTTAGACTATAATTCCCCACCAACGTGCCAAGTTAACGCAGGTATACTTGTGTGACTTTTCTTTTGTTAAAATTAGACATACAAGTAGCAAAATTAGATTCACAAGTCATGACGGAATAAAGCAATACATAAGAAACGGAGTCACACCAGTTGCGTAGCCAGAGGGAGGCAGTGGGGGCAGCTGCCCCCTGTAGGGAAGCTTGCCCCCTCTTGCCCCCCCCCTGAAAAATTAGTGATTTATATGATATTTTATTATTTCATTAAAGTAAAAACTTACACTTTCCGCAGATTAGGAGTAGTATAGTATATATTTTCGTTCACAGTCGTTCCGTGATTATTCGAAAGCAAAACGCTAGAAAACAAAGCGTTAGAGTCTTTATTATTATATATAGAATAGTCAAACCAATAAGATAAGATAAAAACAAAAAACAACAAAAGACAGACAAAATTTCATGCAGTCGACGAATATTAATTGGTTTGTGTGTTTGCATTTAACCGCATTTTACGTTTACGAATTGCCTATTTTACGTTTACGAATTGCCCTGCTTTTACACAATTCATATTGCTCATGTTGCTCAAAGATGTGAAATTCGCTTGCGTTTCGTGTTAATAGGCTTGTGCGCGTTATACAGTGGCGTCAATAAAAACCTACCGTCAGGAAATTTTTCTTCAGAGGTTGAACGTTATTTTATTAACTGTTGAGCTTTGGTTATTTACAGCGATAAACGAGCTATCAGAAGATTTTTATTTTGGGTCTTTGGACTTTGGGTTCAGAAACTATGCCAATTTTGCGATTTTAGCCATACAAAGGCGGAGAGACTGATACCGACGTTATACCATAAACACATTATAGCAACGACAATCTACATAGGCAATTTCTAGTTGGTATCGATTCTTCTTGAACAAAAACATCAGTTTGAATAAAAGGGTATATGGGTGTAACCATAATCTAAGTAAAATTATCTTCAACAAATTAAAATTAATATTGTTCAATCATGAAAGAGTCTTTTTCTTTTTTTTGTTATTGACAAAATTCACTCCATATCATGTGTCATTATAACATCATGAAACTGCTCAGAGATTTTTGTTTTCCATCTCTAATGGTAATTATTTTGCCAAATACAGATACTCAGTCGTAGATAAAATTGCGAGAAGAAATTAAGGCGTGAAGTTTTCTGCAAATTAAATTGGAATTAAAACTTAAAAATAATGTTGCACGGTTTTCAAGCTGAATACAAAAACTTAGATGGTTTCACTTTGGCTCTCAATTTCGGTGGAGGTTAAAACCATAAATCTTTGCGATCCAAAGTAACTGTGGTTCGCACCAAGGCTATCGGCTGTCTTATTTGGGAAATCGAAATTTTTTCACTCAGCATTTCTTGTAATCTCCCGGATATTATTTTTTATAATCCTTCAATTATTTCCCCACCTACTATTGTTTAACAATAATGTGTTCAATTTTTACTCAAATCAAATGTGGGCTGGAGAGAATGTTATATTGTAACGATGCATTTTTGTTTGGTTCAAAATCGGCCAAACAGGATTTTAAGTCTTCAGAAAATAGGCATAACCTGTCTTCCAGTCCAAATGAACAAATAAACGTTTGTGAAAGCCCGTTTATCCCTCTTTATACCAATCAACATGGCAAAAAACTTCTTAACTATTTTAATATTTTTTTAGACTCTGAAGTAGGTTTTTGACTCACATGTAGTTGAGTGACGTAGCATATTCATGATAAATATGTGGGGAAAGGTTGCGGTAAAAATTCAAACCAATTTAGGGGTAGTAAACAATATTCAACAAAATGCCATACGTACTCCATACAGATCTGCAATGATATCAAACAACTAAACTGAACATACATGTGATGAACCTACTCGTGAAGAAACGTAATGCACTCGGATTACTTCAACATAACTCTGACAGTATTATCAAAAACCTGCCGTTAAAGGCTCAGCGGTAGATCATTTGGACAAACGGACCCAACATCGAGAGGCAGCGAAACTCAGGGAATGAAAGCGTACAAGAAACAAATACTTGTATGAAAGTCCTACTTCTAAACATACACAAGTCCTAGAAAAAAACTTTCCTGGTACATTATTTTTACATGTGCTAGTGGAGAGCCAGACATCTTGAAGTAGGCCTATAGTGGTCCCACCTTGGGGGGGGGGGGGGGGTCAAAGAGGGCATTATACCAGGGCTACCTCATACAAATTTAAAAAGTGGTCCCAATGTTGTTGTTGAATTTGCCATACCAAAAGGGTGCGTATGATCGCAAGGATTAAAAAAGATTATAGTTTTTGATACTCTGACTTACACTCTGGATGTTATAAGCTGAAAACCGTAATTGTAGGTTTAAAGGTTAAATTTAGCTTCTACAGGGGTCAAAATACTAAAAAAATGCTTCAATTCCGAGGAAAGGGGTCTCATATTATTTTGTAATGTAATCACAAGTAAAATACGGAAGTTTGGACAATGTACAAGGTATAAGGTGACCAAGTTACACCCAAAATTAACCCCAGGCCCTATAGGGTATAGGTGTTACGATTCGCTCCAGATATAACAAAATACGAAACAAACACAAAATACACTCAATCAAACTGATTATAATACACAATGAATTTTTTTTATTTTTGATGTTAAATTTGGACAGAAAGCAGACGTCGTTGCAACGCCTGCATGAAATTACAGGTTTTGAATGCTTAACTACTACGGTACAGCTGTGTGTTTGATTAATGAATAGCCTAAAGCAATTGATGGATGCAAAGGAATAATAAATAAAGCAACGATATGGAATTGTGATCACTTGAGAGCCAGTTCATGTAGTTTCAAACAAATCTTGTGACGTTGAATCACAATGTTGCGGATTATCAGCTACACAGTCACGGTAAAGCTCCAGTGGGCGTGCCTCATGGGTTACAATGCGATGGCAGAAAACAAAGGTCAATGAACATGATGAGGGGTTGGGTTTTGTGGAATTACAACATATATTTATGGGTCTCTGAGTTTCATTCACCAGAATTACAGACATAGGTTCAGGTTACAGGCATTAGCAAAAACGGCATTTGCCCCGAAACTTCCAGGCATAGTTAAATTCTGCACATGTTCTCAGAATGGCAGTTTTACTTGGGTGACGGGGGGCTCCAATTCACAGTCAATAAATTATGTGAAGTCCAATCAATTATGAAGTGCCCCCTCTAAGTCCAATTTCAGAGGGTGGGGATATGGCTTGAAGTTCCTGGCAACAGCATTAACCGCCTTATAGGTTAGATTTCCTGCCCTTGATGCATAATAATCTTAGTTCCTGGCACAATCATATAAATGCAATCATCTGGATTGGTTCAAAAGGGCCCTTGTAACAAGGAGTAGTGCGTAACTTGTTAATTTCAATGCAGGATAGTCCAAACTATTCCTTATATCCCAGGTGGGTAACCGACCAACATGCGACTCACCCACTATGCCTTAAAAGTTCAAAAGCGTCAAACCCCGGTCATCGGATGCGCAACATGCCCCACGGCCCCCCAAATAATCTCGCTTCATTTGACATCACTACGACCTCTTGTTGATCCCCCCCTTCATATATACAGGCTATAACGTCGTGGTCACGACAGTGTCGAATCTGATTTGTTGGTCAAAGTGCAGTTAAATGGTTTGATTCTGCGTGGCTTTTATGTAACTTTAATTGTACCAAAAAAGAAAAGTGAAAGTACATCTCCTACCAAAATAGCCGCAGTCGAATAACACCCATTTGTATTAAAACGGGTTTCACAAACTATCGACTACGTATTCGATAGCTTTGCGTATCCAAATATATCAAGCACACAGATAAATTGAGAACGAATACGTATCGCTGGGACAAAAAATTTATGGAGAACCAACATCTAAGAGGGCATATCGAAACTCAGGGATGATGAAGCGTACAAGAAAATACTATGTATTAACGTCCTACTTCTAAACAACACAGTCCTAGAAAAAACTCTTCCTGGTCCATTATTTTCCATGCTGCTAGTGGATGAGCCAGACCATCTTAAGTAGCCCTTATTGTACCACCTTGGGGTGGGGTGGGGTAAATAGGCATTTATACCAGGGCTAACTCATACAAATTAAAAGTGGTCCCAATTTGTTTGAATTGCATACCAAAATGTGCGTATGATCGCAAGGATTAAAAAAATATAGTTTTTTGCTATCTCTGACTTACCCTCATGGAGTTATAAGCTGAAAACCGTTATTGTAGGTCAAGGTAATTTAGCTTCTACATGGGTCAAATACTAAAAAATGCTTCACTTTCAGAGAAATGGTCTCATAGTATTTGTAATGTAATCACAGTAAATAAGGTATAGTTTTTGGACATGTACAATGTTATAGTTACCAAGTACACCCAAATTAACCCCAGCCCCATAGGGGTATAGGGTTACGATCTCGGCCCAGATTATAACAAAATACAACAACACCAATTACACTCAATCAAGACTGATTTATAATCACAAGATTTATTTTGGTGATGTTAAATTGGCCAGAAGGCAGACTTTGTTGCAACGCCTGCATGAAATTACAGGTTTTTGAATGCTTAACTACTACGGTACAGCTGTTTTTTGTTTGATTAGTGAATCGCCTAAGTCCATTGATGGTGCAAGGAAAAAATTAAAGTCCACGCTATGGAATTGTGGACATGCGAGCCAGTTCATGGTAGTTTCAAACCATCATCGTGACGTTGAATACCAATGTTGGCGATTATCAGCTACACTTCACTGTACACCCGCTCAGTGGGCTTGACCTAGGTTACAATGCGAGGCAAAAACAACGTTCAGGAACATGACTGAGGGTTTCTGTGGAACTTACAACATTATCATATTCTTGGTCGTCTGAGTTTTCAGGGTCACCATGAATTACCACAAAGGTTATGTACAGGCATAGCACACAGGCAATTTTGCCCGAAACTTCCAGCATAGTTCACTTTCTGCACATGTGTTTCAGATGGCCGTCTTCCTTGGGTGACGGGCTTCCAATTCACAGTCAAATCATTTGTGAATCCAATCATTATGAGTGCTCACCTCTATGTTCATTCCAGAGGGTGGGAGATCTGGCTTGAAGTTCCTGGCAACAGCATTTAACAGCAGTATAGAGTTAAGATTTCCTTGCACCTTTATCATTAATATCTTATTTCCTGTGCCAATCATATAAAGCAATTCATCGGCATTGGTCAAAAGGGACCCTTGTTACAAGAGTAGTGCGTAACTGTTAATTTCACATTGCGTGAGTCCAAACCTATTCCGTATATCCCGCAGGTGTACCGACCAACATGACGACTCACCCACTATGCCTAAATTTCACAAAGCGTCCACCCCCCGGTCAATCCTGGAGGCGCTGCCCCACGGCCCAAATAGCTCGCTTCAGGAACATAACTTACGACCTCTTGTTGAATCCCCCCCCTTCATATATACATGATATAACGTCGTGGTCACGACATAGTGCCGAATCTGATTTTTTGGTCAAATTGAGTTAATCGTTGATTCTGGTTGCATTTTTTACTCTTTTAATGTACCCAAAAATAAAAGTGAAAGTACATCTCCTAACCAAAATAGCCGGAGTCGAATAACACCCATTTGTAAAACGGGTTTCACAAACAATCGATACGTATTCGATAGCTTTGCGTATCCAAAAATCTCAAAGCACCCAGATAAATTGCAAACGAATACGTCTTCGCTGGGACACAAATTGGCTACTCAGTGAGCAAAATCGATAATGGTCTGTCAAGATTTAGGCAATCGGTGAATTTACCTTTTCACGAGGGATCTCATGTTTATGTCATATTTTATTTTTTGTGTTTTAAATTATGTACTTGTACTAATTGAAACCTCCGATCTGGGCGTCGTGAAAAGAACTATCCAAGTTTTGTAGTTTTACATTATTTTGTATCACTAAACCAATTTATCATTTAGGGGGAGATAGGGACATTAACCCTCATATACTAAAGGGGAGGAGTTACCAGCCCAGGAACTTTTCTTCCCTTGCCCAAACGTTAAAAACTTTCGTTAAGTCTTCCATATAATTAATTCCACATCCTTCTGCTCTGTTGGTGCAACAAATGTGAAGGTAGCACCGTCACCGGCGTTAGCGTCGAGGTCGATTGGTGGGGAGTGTTCTATTACCTCTACTACCATTATTGAAAATTGCAGCATCCTGATTGGGCAGTTTACGGCACATTATTCTGCAATAATGAGCGCTAATGCATTTCCTTATCATTATATTCTCATCATCAGCATTCCAAAATACCATACATTATGCATATTACCTTAAACCTATCAAACAAACAAAATAAATCAGTTGTTTAGTTAATAGAATAGAAATAAGGTTTTGTAAGCATCTATGGGTTCATAATGTATCCTGCGGGCGCAAAAAAAAATAAAAATAATGGGCGCCATTATTTAATTTGTCGCGACCTCGGGGCACATTATGCGCCTTAAATTATACTACCCTTTAGTTATTAGTTCACTTGTTTTAATATTGTGTGCACTGTATGGCTTCTTAAAATTAATTTGATTAGTCCCTTTTATTCATTAGGGCCAAAACCCGCATGAAATCAGATATTCCTACCTCTTTTATGCAAAATTTCATTTTTTCATTTTAATATCTGATTGTGTGGCTCTCGGAAATGAACCATTTTTGGCCAACTTGTGACCTTTACGTGATTGTGACGCCATACTAATTTATGGTGGAAGCAATAGAAAACGAGGACCAAGCTAGCAATTGGTACCAAACATCGACATCATCGATTGCGTTATAAATGAATTCGCAGGGTGTTTCCACCCCCACCCCGTAGTAACCGTGTTGGCAAAAATAAAAGTGGTAAACAGATTGTAAAAGTGTGATTTTCTTTGATGTAATTTGGATATTCTGCAAAATAAATAAGTACTAATACATCATTTTAAAAACCTCGCCTCTCAGGAACAAATGGATAATTTTCTTGGGAAGTGGTTGTACAGCGTTAGTGCCTCTAAATTGTTTAGTTATATTACATTTTACGATGGAGTAATTTACCCATTTAACTGTTGATTCTTCCAAGGTTTGGGTATATTTTTTTTAAGCGGTACATTACTTTAAAAGATGGGAACTATTATGTAGTTTGAAATTAGAAAACGAGAAAAATATGTTGTAATCAACGTTGTATAGACACTTTACTCCTCCAAAACCTTTTGATGTTTTGAAACATGCCATAAAACATGGTAAATACTTCTGACTCATTTTTGAACCTTTCTAACCATTATTATTGTGTGTTCAACATGCATACTATTTAGTAATTTTTATATACCATGCACTACAGGTGTGTGTTCCTTCTACGTATTTACACCTGTGTATGTTTTTCTGCAAACTGAGTTAAAACATATGGCGACTATTAAAGATATTAATTTTAAGGAACAAATTTGTAAGAGGTTGTAATTTTCTGAATCCGTTTGGTCATCGTGATCAGTCTGCGCTATTTTTACACGAACGATAATGCAACAGGAATGTTTTCCCATTTTAACGCACTTATGGATCGTTTGTAACATTTTTGTACTGTATTGTATCATAAACAACCAATGCCATAGACAATCGCCACGTCGTCGTCGTGGTCATCATCATCTCATCGTCATCTCAATGTTGGTATGGTGAGATTACCATAGCTACGGGTTTACTATTTTAAAATGATGATGCCGATGATGCCGATGATGCCACGGTGATAAGAACAACGATGGCGGTGATGATTGTGGCAATAACGACGAAATAAGGTCGTCGTCGTCGTCGTCATCATCACCATCACATCATCATCATCATCATCATCATCATCATCATCATAATCAGCAGCCTCATTGTCGTCGTACAGCTCGATGTTTCCTTATTTCCATCGTTATTGGCCCATCATCAACCGCCTCGTTATTATCATCGTGGCATCATCGGCATCATCATTTTAAAATAGTAAAAACCCGTAGCTAGAGTAAATCTCACCATACCAACATTAGAAATCAACGGGTTTCATGCAGACGAATACGTATTCGACTGCACTCCTTAGCACCAGCGAATCAACATTTGGGTTTTGACAAAACTATCGAATCACGTTCCTGTGGCCATTTTGAATAAGATAACCGTTGGTTTCTTGGTATTTTAATACGGTCGTCAGTTAGTAACCTTCATGTCTTTAACATACACCACTTTAAAATAGCCACTGTTGTTCCTTTTATTTCTTTAATTAAAACGCATTCCTAAGTAACTCAACTTTCAAACGAGCCGTTTCCTCAGAACTAGCATTTATGCTGATTCGACAGTTTGCAGAACCCACGACGATAACATAACACACTTTATCAAACACTTAACCCTAACCCTCGTCTAACCGAAGGTGGGGGGGCACACCCCTTCAGGTTTATTCCCCGGCTTGCTAAAAACCCCCTTTTTGGTGGCCAAATTATTTAATGTGATTGTCAATCGACATTTTCCGCTCCTTTTCATCCAAAAACAAACATCCACGGGTAAGATCCAGGGTGATCCCGAGTGAAGATGGGGGGGTGGCGGGGGGGTTGTGCCGTGGCAACCCCCCCCTTCGGGAAGAGAATACCAATAGGCCTAGCAACCACAAAAAACATCAGAGTGCACTTCAATTTGGTACAAATAGATAGCTATGGTCATCCTCTTCCCATTGATAGCAGATTAGTACCAACATGCCTCAGCATTTTACGTCCTATGACGTCATACAATTCGCATGTTTAGAAAATTGTTCAATTTCCATAGAAACCAATATATGTGGAAAATTCAATTTTTCGCTAAAATGTTAGGAATATCCGAGTTTCATGCGTTATATTAAATTTTATGCATCTACTTGATGGGAAATGACTAATTTTCTATAATAAAGAGCATTTAGTGCTATAATATGTTTTTGAGTCGCTAAAATCGCGAAATATCAATTTTCATCCCTATATTCAGTATTTCTACTTTCCCTTTCCTCAATATACTGACGTTATAGTTACGTCATATTATGGAGATGTTGGTACTTATTTTGATTCCATGGAAAGAAGAAAACTCTAAGCTACTCCTGGGTACCAAAGTTTAACGGAATCGGATGTTCAGTAGGGAACATCGCAGAGTGTTATGGTAATCACCCCCTTCGAGAGTTTGTTACAAAATGGTTCAGTTAGAACGAGGGTTAATAAATAGCAACGCCCCATCCAGTCAACATCCGTCTTTGTCCTCGGCTGCTTTCCAGCGCCCTCTGTACGAATATCAAACATTAAGACGGCCCTAGGGGGGGGGGGGGGGACTGCCTACCCAGAAGTTTTCAACACCCACCCACTGACATCAACCTTCTCCTTTCATCCTTACCCCCAACTCCTTGAATTTGACAATAAATTCTACAAACAAAGTCTTGGTAATGCGCTGCGCCCTCAGTGGCTAATCTTTTCATGGGACATCTGGAGGCGAACTTCTTTCTAACACTTCTCACAGACCGCCTCGATGGCTCCTGAAAAATATATTGATGATTCCATTGCCTTGTACCCATGGATCAATTCCCTCAATGACTGTCCAATCCTTTATGAACAACTTTCATCCTATTTTCTTTCAATTTCTACTTTTGAAGTCCCCTTTCTCGACACCTCACCAAAAGCCAGAATGTTGCAGTAAGACTTTTTCGTACAGTAAGGCCTACCGACACAGGAATGTTTCTAACTCAAGATATGGATTTTTTCTCCCAAAAAATGTTAAATCATGGTTTGGGGCAAAAACCCATATCGTACATTATTAATATTTCTATGATCCCGCACACTCTAAAAATTATTTTACTCAGTGCTGGGATAAGCGTGTTGAGTAAAGTTAGTCAAGATTTTAATGGGCGGGCTAAAACACAAAGTTCGCTTTTAACACTCCTCACCCGTGAAATTGTGAACACATTTGAGTAAACTTTTGAAATCTAACTTTGAGATCAGAACTTAACCCTCGTTGATTTGACTTATGCAACTTTTTGACGAACTCAGACACGTGCAGCCAAGAATTCCCGCGGACATATCAACAGCTGATGACATATCGCTATGCTATTTTGTGTTAAGAATGTTGGTACTTCTCTCGGGCGGGGGGGGGGGGGTGCCCTATCATCACTTTGGGATAACCCGTATCTTACCTATACCCGGTGGATGTTTGTGTTTGGATGCAAAGGACCGGAAAATGTCACTTGCCAATTACATTAAATCATTTGGGCACCAAAAAGTTTTTTTTAGCAGCCGGTAAAAAAAATTGGACGCGAGTCAACCGCTTGCCGATAAGTTATTGCCTCAGATCATGGAAGAAAGAGATATATAAGGAACCACAACGCCCACTTACTTTTTGAACGAGCTACTGCCAGCCCATAATGGCAATTGTTATTCATATTCTCTCACGTTCCCGTCCGAGATATCCTATTCAGATTTTCTGGCTCGAGAAAATGCTCATTTCATGGTTGTTTCTTTTGCGTAAAGATTCCGGGTCCTCAGGAATCAGCGAATTAGGCACGCGATGAATGCTGAACCCCCCAAGTTAATACTCAAACATATGGCCGCATCATGGAAACCGATAACACGCCCTGGGGGTTCTTTTTTTTTAGTCCTTTATTCTTTGGTGTTTTGTGTTTATGTCGTTTTTTTTTTCTTTTCTTCGGTTTTTTTTTGGGTGGTGGCTTTTTTTCGAGAACCCATGCTCGTCCGCAACCCCAGCGGGCTAGCTGCCCCTCGGTACTACCGCTCGGGGTATAAATTCAATTTAATCAAGTTCTAGTCCCCGCTGGGTACAATTCAGTTGTGATTGGTCAATGATAAAATATGGCTGAGGGATTCTGATCAAAGGTCGCTGTTTGAATCCGTTCCTTTGTGTCGGGTGAATGGATAAACAGACTAATCGGATTGTGGAAGTCGTGTGTTTCCTTCTATTTGTCAGAAGGACTTGTGGGGTTCAGGTGTAAATGGAGTACAGACTTGCAAAATTTCCGTGCAGGGCATTTCTACAAATTCATATGGCGGCTACCACTTCAAATTCATTCAAATGGACATAATTTTATGCTCTACATCCAGGTTTTAAGCAAGATGACTCTACTGGGCGAGTCCTCCATGTGATTTGATCACAACATTACCATAAAATCCAAGATGGCCACCCCTAAATCCAAAATACCCCGAAATCGTCCAATTGACCAAACTCATAAATTTTGTGATCGGGTATAATTCCTGGGCTCTATACAAGTGGAACTCTCTTCTTTACATTTGCAAGTGTGGTTGGCATCCTTACCAATCAAGGGCAGCCCATATGACTGCCTTTTACGATCTATAAAATCTACAAAGTGTCATATATTCATAAGGCTACATTTTTTTGAATTTTAAGCATGTTGTCAAAACAAAAATGCCGGTACGAGTGTTTATAAGTTTGACCCTGTAGGAATTGGAATCCGGTATTAATAAACTAAGCGTCTGAGGGGCTTTGTCCCCATTGGCACAGGAATGGCTTCTTGGCTCTACAATATCACTCTCAGCCATGCACAGCTCTTTGAATGTCTCCTTCTCAACCGTGGTGCCCCTGTGGTGACGGCTCTCATGCCAGAACAAGCGTTTTCCGGCCAAACGGATCCACAACTAGCCAAGTCCTCACCTAACTCAGAACATCGAGGATGGTTTCGAGAAGGTTTGACAACCGTGAGTTGTGATCTGTCCGGCGGTTTCGACGTTCCCTAATCACAGATACTTACTCCAAAAGATTTTGGAACTCACAAGGATGTCCTCTGAGCTAATCAATGGATTGCTTTTTGTTCATCTATGAACGAAGGACCGAAGAAAACCCGATGGCGTAGGTTCAAGAATGGACTACCACAATGGAGTGCGCTTGCACCTCTCCTGTTCAACATATAGACCAACGACCATCGGGAGTGTGTGAACCTGTCGTTTCATCTAGTCAGACGTTTTGGAATTGGCGTGCGCGGGATGGCGGACTTCACAGTTTGTTGAGAGAAAAAAACCCCTTCCCCAGAGCTTTGGATGAGCTCGCTTCTTACTACTAAGAAAACAACTGCCTACAAGTCCATCCATCACTCAGGTGTGTGCTTTCCGTCTACGAGGCCGTGAAAACCAAACGTCAACTTAGAGTAACCTGGTCAGGAACTCCCCTGAGCGCTGTGATGGCCCTCTCTGCCTGTAGTTTGCCCTTGAACCGCAATCTCTCTTATATACGCCAGATCAAGAAGACGAAGAGTAAATTATGTTCACAACCATGTCAACCATTGGACGGGCTTCACCTTTGACAAGATGGGTTGCTCGGCCCACGTGTCCCTAAGTCGACGGCGCTTACCCTGTGCTGCTTGTGTGGAGTATGCTTGCCCAGTATGGGAAAATCAACCCCAACCAAGAGCTTGATTCACATAGATGCCTCTGCCGGCTTGTCGCAGGATGTCTTTGTCCAACCAACGATACTTATACATCCTAGCAGAATGCTCCACAACGCCGCCGAAGTGTAGCGAGCATGCAGGTGCGTGGCTGCCGAGTAATCTAATATGAACACCCTATGTCCGGAGTTCTTGCAGGGTCCCCGGGCAGGGTCCAACCTCTTGAATCATTCTCTAAGGAGTATAGAGAGTCGCATGCGAAAAAGAAGACTTGCTGTCAGCCAATGACATATGTTGGTATGAACCTGGTGGCATCTCTACCTTGCAGCTGACTCCTCGGATGGGCTGAATGGCGATGCCTCACAGATTGAGAACCATACTGCCTGATCTAAGGTTTCCTTCAGGAAGGTGGGCTCCTGGAAGCAGATCAGACACTACCTGTGGTTGAGGAACATCACCTAGACAATGGAACATCTCTTGGTCTGCCCACTGTTGGAGCAACAATGTCACAGACAGGCCTTGCGGATTCAGTGAAGCAGGCGATATTTCCGTTTCCCCTTAACGTTTCCCTTTGTATTGCGGCTTATTTCGTTATATGAATAATAAATTATGCAAATTAAGGGTAATCTACTAGAATAACAAAGGATATGAATATTTATTAATTTAAGTAATAATAAGAGCTCATTATAACCAAATGAATAATTCAAATTTCTCTTTAAGTGTCATTTTAACACTCAAGTGGTCAACGGGGGTTCATATGGACCCTAAGTTTTCGCGCATAAGCGCGGCAACGCAAATACTGATGAGGCCGTTGTTCTGTTAATTATCAAGTTTGTTATTCCGCATCTTCTGACATGTGTTCAAAGAAAATCGTGTCACGCGTTGCGTAGATATCGCGTTAGGTCCACAATGGACCCCTCATTGACCACCAACCGTAATATCCATGACAAAAATCATTTCCACATAAAGGTGACCTTTGACATTTGGTGGCTACGTATGTATGTGGACTTCCGTTACTATCACAAACAAATACTAATTAAATTTCATCAATGTTTCATTAACCAATTATATGCTATTATTTAATTTGATCCGCAATCTATTTCCCTGTACAAATAAATGGTAAATATATTGCTCAGTAAAATCTATCTAACACCCCTGTTTTAGCTAATTTGATCCAATCTTAACTTGAAACAACTTCTAGTTAACATTTTAAGTGTATCATGTTGAAGAAAATTAAAGAAATAAATGACATCTTTTTGGTGACGATTGGCAGTCATGAAAATCAATGTTTCGCTCCTAATTTCAAGGTCGAATACTATTTTTCAATTTTTCTTCCTTTATTGTTGATGTTTTAGAGTAGTCTTGGCATGTGATGAGTTTTATTGAAATATTCCTATTTGAAATTAGCTTTTTAGGTTAGGGTCCATAGGGACCCCCTTGACCACCAACGCGCATGCCCAAGACCTTGACTACTTAAATTTTAAAGTTATTAATATTTTAATTATTATTATTATTATTTGCTATCATGTGTGTTATGGGGAAATTGGCTTTTGTTGTCCACTCATTACGGCGTTAGGGCGAAATATACCTCCCCTAACGCCTCCCTTGGTATTGCGGTTTATTCTGTTTTGAATAACAAAGGATATGAATATTAATTTATGCAAATGAAGGATAATCCACTAGAATAACAAAGGATATGAATATTAATTTAAATAACTGTAAGAGCTCATTATAACCTAATTAATATTTAAACCTTCCCCTAACTATCATTTTAGAGTTATTATTATTATTATCATTTTAACATGATTATTATTATATTATTAGCATTATTATTGTATTTTCTTTCGCTTTGTTTGATCTTTTTCAGCCACTGATGAAGCCCGGAGGGCGATAGCTATGGCATATTTAAAAGAACCTGATACTACTGCAATGTCTCACGTCCCGTTCCAATATCAAGAAACAACTGTTTTCTTATTCAACATGGCCACTGAATGTGAATTGACAGTTTGTCAAAACCCAAATGTTTGATTCGCTGTGTTCTAAGGAGTCGAATACGTATTCGACTGCATAATCTTGGTATGGTGAGATTACTATAGCTGCGGGTTTTTACTATTTTAAAATGATGATGCCGGTAATGCCACGATGATAAGAATAACGATGGCAGTGACGATGGTGGCAATAGCGATGAAATAAGGAAACATCGAGCTTGACGACGACAATGATGCTACTGATCGATGGTAATGATGATGATGATGATGAAGAAGAAGATGATGATGATGACGATGACGATGAAGATGGTGACGATGATGATGATGTGTGATGATGATGATGTGATGATGATGATGATGATGTCTATTGCATTGTGTTTATGCTACAAACAGTGCAAATTTGTATACAAACGACTTCCATAAAAATAAACGGTTAAAATGGGAAACATTACATTCACTGTTGCATTATCGTTCGTTGTAAAATATAGCGCAGACTGACCACGATGACCAACGAATTCAGAAAATTACAACCTCTTACAAATTTGGCTCCTTAATATTAATATCTTTAATTAGTCGCCAATATGTTTTAACTCAATAATTTCAGGAGTAAATACGTTAGAAGGAACACAAACATTGTAGTGCATGTTATATAAAATTTAATAAATAGTATGCATGTTGCAACACACAATAAATATTGGCTAGAACTGTTCAAAAATTGAGCTCAGAGAATATTCAAAATGAAACTGGAATGTTTCATAACTCAAAAGGTTTTGGAGGATAAATGTGATCTATACAACTTTATAACAACCATATTTTTATCATTTTCTTAAAGGACATCGCCGGATAAGGAATGGAGGACGCCCTCTATAGTTTTCATGAGAGCAGATGAACTTGAAACGTGCCGCATTTTAAAGGGACATGTTCAAAGTTTAACTTTTGCCGGTTTTAAAAAAATCCCACTTTACATAAATTCCCTAAAAGTCGGTTTTATGTAAAATTATAATACAGATTTCAATGGGTAATTGAAATTTCCAAATATGAACCCTTTCCCCCCAAGAACCACAATGCCGCTTTGCAAGGATGTGCGTTATATCATTTAGCAACATATATATGAGTGGCATTCTGGTTCTTGGGGGGGGGGGAAGACCTCATTTTGGCATTTTCGTTTTCTGGGGGGAATGAACACTAAATGGAATTGCCATAAACAACAACAACCTATTACATACATATCATACTACATCACAATGTGGTAAGGCATGCTAATCTACCAAGAGCTCAGTTCAGTAGCGGTGGATGGGTACATGTTAACAACAGCTGAGCATGCATGTCCTGGGTATCATAAATTATACTAAAATACAAGGTGATGTATTTGCTCAATACAATGGTGAATGAAAGCTATTGAACTGTGCCATGGGAATTGTGATTTTATAACCTCTTAGTGCTAGCTAGCTTGCTCATGGTATTCAATAGCGCGGACATGGGCCATGCTTTATGCGGGCCATGATCGGCCATTGTGTTGTATTCTAGAGCCTGCTTTGTGTGAAGACAGTTATATAATCCAAATATCAGTAGCATAAGCTAATGGTATTTGGGTATTGCTATAAAGAGCTGCCTCGTGTAGCCTCTTTGTAGCTTATGAAGGATAAAAGGCATGTGTAGACGTCAATTACAAGCTCCATAACAAAGGGCAGCTATGCAACATCTTCCTATTTCTTCATTTAAGTAAAAAATAGTCATTGGAATGGAGGAATACTCTTAGCTTTGCTTTTTCCAGAGAGCATGCCCCTGAAGTTTCTCAGACTTTTCTCATTTTTCTTGATACAAGTGTATTTTGGGGATAAAAATCATCTTGCATACATGATAATATAATTGTAAAACACCAACTCAAAATTTATGGTGAAATATAACAATGATGACTACAGAGGGCCTCCTTCTCTCCTTATCCGGCGATGTCCTTTCTCATTACATATATAGTTCCTTTCTTTTAAAGTAATGTACACGCTTAAAATATATGCCAAACATGAAACGAATTAACAGTTAAATGGGTAATATACTCAATAGTAAAATCTGACATAATCTAAACAATTTCGAGGGCACTAACGCTTATACAAACAACTTCCCAAGAAATATCAATTTGTTCTGAAAGGCGAGTTTTTGAAAACGATTTGAATAGTAATTTTAGATTGCAGAATATCCAAATAAGGTAGAAGATCCTAATCAAAAAACTAAAGTCTTAATTAAAAAAAAGTGTCATGTCTTTTATAATAATATTAAGGGAAATGTGTAATTATGTGCAATTCCGACATTTTCTGAATATATTATGCACAAGGAGAGATCTCAATATTGCCGCCAATGGTTGCCATTTTGAGACATTTTTGATTGCGTTCTCTTGACCAAAGTGTACAACATATCAAACAAAAAACTTGGGTATTTGTAGACAATTACACAATTTGACTTGTACTGACGATTTAGTTTTTTCTAATGATGAAAAGGTTTTTGATTAATATCAAAAAAATGAAAATTACATGATTTAACAGCTCATTTAATTGTTTAAGGCTAATAACGCCAATCGGGGGAGACTTTAAAATAATAAAAAACCTCAGTACAAGCAGTATTATCTAATGAACAACTCGACCGGGCAAATGGCATTTTATTTGAAGAAACAAAACTGGAGATATTGTGCATCAAATATGACACTTTGGTCCAAAAATAGAAACTGAGAAATAGGCAAAAATAGGTTTTCGGATACTTACTGGTCAATTAACATCACCAGTGTTCTTGCAGCCATTACATTACTTTCCTTAACCCTCGTCTACTGAA
Organism: Ophioderma brevispina; assembly: GCA_023653785.1. Lineage (NCBI taxonomy): Eukaryota > Metazoa > Echinodermata > Ophiuroidea > Amphilepidida > Ophiodermatidae > Ophioderma > Ophioderma brevispina. Next base: position 56,159 of record JAMKCH010084836.1, read on the forward strand.
GGGGGTTGAAACTGGACAAAACAGAAAATTTACTTCTTTAAGGAAAAAACCTTTTGATTAGGATCTTTCTACCTTAACATCAAAGAAAATCAAACTTTCACAATATGTTTACCAAGTCTATTTTTGTAACACGGTTTACTAAGGGGTGGGGTGGTAAACACCCCGAGAATCCATTATTATAAAGCAATAGAATGATTTCGATGTTGGTACCAGTTGATAGTGTTGGTCCTCCGTTTTTCTTTTGCTTACAAAATAACCTAGTATTTTTTTATTTATGTCAAGGCTAATCTAGGCATTAACAGTAGTTATCTAATTAGTAACGCTGACGGATTGGCACCAAGATAGCCATTAACCTCCCTTTTGAAACTCTGCAAGTCCTGGTTTGATGCTACATGAGCAGGAAGGGCATTCCATAAGCATACAGAGAATGAGAGAAATTATCTTCTGTGGGAGGCCAAGTTGGACCTTGGGACTTTCACAGCAAGGTCATGAGACCGGAATGAGCGCCTAAGGCGAGGATCTTCTGAAAGCAGCTCAGGTAGCAGCTGGCTGAGAAGATCTGGTGCTTGTCCATAAAACACCCGATGGAAAAGAGTGACAATTCCAACTGACCTGCGATGACCAAGTGGTTGGAAGTGATGACTGGTGAACTCACTCTCGGGGATACCAATGATGGAAATGGCACGTCTATGGATTGCATCTAGTTTGGATAGTGAAGTGGGTGTTGCTCCACACCATGCTGAACTTGCATATTCCATGTTGGATCGAACCATGGATTTATATATAATAGCCCTTTCAGTTGTCTCTAGATAGGGTGCAGCTCGACGGAGCAATCCTAGTCGCTGACTGGCAGTTTTAGCTTTTTGGTAATCACAGGGAACCATGACAGATCATTACTGATGGAGATGCCAAGTAGATCGAAACTGTCAGCTTCTTCTAGAGTTGTTCCAAACAAGTGGAGACTTGGATGGCCTGTTGCAGCATCTTTGTTGTTTGATATTGTTACAGGATTGAGCCTTGTGGTATACCTGCATTGATCGACTTCTTGCTGGATACCCTCCCGTTTAGGATGACCCTGAGGGAGCGGTCACTCAGGTAGTCCTTCAGCCACTTCAGTAACTTATCTGAGAATCCTAAGGCAGAAAGCTTGGCCAGTAGACCAGGATGCCACACTCTGTCAAATACTTTGCTGATATCAAGACATACAATTCTAGCTTCCTCTCTGTCATTGATGGAATAAGTGATGCATTGGGAAACATAGGTCATATCGTCAGGGCATTAGATGAAGAATGGCCAGACCTAAAGCCATACTGTCTGTTTGATATCAATGAATGCGCATCAAGATGGCGCCACATTGTTTCATAGATCAGTCGCTCCATTATACCTTGGATATTATAGATAGCAAGGGGGTCGGTCGATAGTTACTAGGCGAATGCTTGTTGCCCTTCTTATGACATGGGATGACTTCAGCTACTTTCCACATCACTGACATGTGGCCCCTATCAAAGCAAAGTTCGAATAGACGTGCCAGTGGAACCGCCAGTTCTGGGGCAGCATTTCTCAAAACGATGGCTGGGATGCCACCTGTTCCGGAGGCTTTGTTAACATCTAGTTTCAACAGTTTCTTTACCTTCCTTAGCCAGAACACCATCTTGCCACAACTTGAGGAGTTCTCTGAGGAATGCTGGAGTCAGACTTGTAATTTTCAGCAGCAGGAATGGTAGACTTTTCACTGAAGAAAGTCGCAAAACATTCAACTTTTGCCTCGGCAGAGAGGTATGTAGAGTTGCCTGATTTAAGGACTGGTATTTCAGACTTCCCTCATTTTCCCATTAGGCTACGAGCTGTCCACCACCAAGACTTAGATCCAGTCTGGAGCTCGTCTGCCATTTTATCTCTGACTCTGATCTTGTGAGATCTTTCCTAGAAACATATGTATACTCGTTTCTAGCCTTGTTGTAATTTAGGCGAGCTTCGGGAGTTCCAAGTCTTTAGAGATTTCCACCTTCTCCAGGCACTATCTTTCTTCTTCAGAGCTTTATCGCAGCCTTCGTTCCACCATTCTGGATAAGATTCAAAGGCCTTGATCACCTTTTGTGGAATGAATTCTTGCATGGCATCACTGATGGTATTGGTGACATTCTCACATGATTTATCAGGGCAGTCTCTTATAAGTAGACTATTCGATGGAGTTGCTGCAAGATAGTTCCTCAGCCCATTCCAGTCAGCTTTTTTATATAGCCAAACTTTTCCTAAGTATGGCGTCACAATGACGTCAAAGTTCATAAGTTGGCAAAATTGGTCATTTCCACAGACACACATCAGAATTAAAATGAAAAATGAAATTTTGCATAAAAAAGGTAGGAATATTGGATTTTCATGCGGGCTTTGGTCCCAAATGATATGGATAATGACTAGTTTTTAATCAACATATAATTTTAGAGCCATACAGTGCACAATATTTAAACAAATGAACTATTAACTAAAGGGTAATGCAGTATCATTTATAGGCAAATAATGTGCTCGAGGTCGGAAAAACTAAATAATGGCGCTCATTATTTTTTAATTTTTTTTCCGCCCGAGGACACATTATGAGCCCATAGATGATACTACAAAACCTTTGTTTGTTTGCATATAGGTTTTAAGGTAATATGCCTAATTTATGAGTATTGTGTATGCTGATGAATGAAAATAAATGATAAGAAAATGCATTAGGGGCTCATTATTGCAGAATAATGCCAGTAAACTGACCAATCAGAATGCTGCATTTTCAATAATGGGTAGTAGAGGTAATAGAACCACTCCCCACCAATCGACTTCAACGCTAACCCGGTGACGGCGCTATCTTCACATTTGTTTCGCCAAAATGATCAACAGAATGAGCAGAAGAATGTGAAATAATTATGTGGAAGACTTAACGAAAGTTTTTAACGTTTTTGCGCACCGGAGGAAAGTTTACCTGGGGTGGCAACTCCTCCCCTTTGGTAATACGAGGGTTAATGTCACTATGTCCTCCTAAAAGTGATAAATTTGGTTTATTGTACAAATGTTAAAACTACAAAACTTAATTCTTTTTCACGACGCACCGACCGTAGGTTTCAATTAGTACAAGTAACATAATTAAAACACAAAAATTTAAATGTGAAATAACATGACCAATCCCTCATGAACTATAGAAAGGTAAATTTCACCGATTGCCTTAAATCTTGACAGACCTACTATTATCGATTTTGATCAATGAAGTAGCAATTTTTGTCCCAGCGAATACGTATTCGTTCGCAATTTATCTGTGTGCTTTGATATATTTGGACACGCAAAGCTATCGAATACGTACTCGGTTGTTTGTGAACCCCGTTTTATACTAATGGGTGTTATTCGACTGCGGCTATTTTGGTTAGGAGATGTAATTTCACTTTTATTTTTGGATACAATTAAAGAGTACATAAAATGCAACCAGAATCAACTATTAACTCAATTTGACCAAAATATCAGATTCGACACTATGTCGTGACCACGACGATATCATCACTGGGCGGGAAAACCTCATTATGCAACCCCAGAGGTCTAATGCAAAACCACGTGTGTAAAAAGTGGGCCCCTGTGGGCCTCATATGTTCATTTTGATCACATCGGGTTCTGGTTTGAATTTCGAGCCAATATATGATAGTAAATACTATATTATGGCAGTTTATTTCAGAATATTCTAATTGTCTAAATGGAGTGAGAGGCATTGCAGCAAATCATTAAGGTTTTGGTGTCTACCGAAAAAGTTACATATAAGGTTTTGTCATGTTACCGTTTTTACTACATGTGAGGTTATATAATATCTCGGATGTGTAAACTTACAGTTGGAACAGGTTTCGCAGGCCATTGAAGGCGCCGTTGGAAATGAATAAGACTGGTACATTTATGAGAACCCTGAGGATAATAATACACCAATCAATTCATAGAGATAAGTGAATTTGTCAAATACCATAGAACAATATATCAAAGAGCAGATAATGTAGGTGGGTGAAAGCTTTGAAATGATAGTTCAAATGTTATTGGGGTAACGAATTAAACGCCACGTGACTTACCTTTAATTCAGACGAAAATCTTTGTTATGTGATAAGGATTAATAAATGTTTATATAGTTTTGTCACACTTGCGTGATCTGGTTATGGAGTTATAGAAGAAAAAAAAGTAGAAGTCAATTATGCTAATATTTTGGTAATACACTTAAAACTTTCTTTTAACTGTTTCATAGTTTCAAAAAGCATAGTTTGCACTATGTCTGAAGCTTCGTTACTATGGTACCAAGGTTATTTTATGACGTCATTGTTTCTAATTGTCCTTGGCCTAATTTACCATATGTACAAACCTTTATCAGAACATCGTACATATTACATACCATATCTTTTGGAATTCCTGTTGATATATTAATTTGTACAAAATATATATCGTGTATTGAAGCCTTGGCCATGTAGTAGGAAAGACAATGGGATATTTGTCCCCTATCCTATTTTCCAATCATTTCCTAAACTACATGGAAAGGTGTAACAAACTAATCATTATGTTGAAACAAACAAAATGGAATACTTTTTAGCCTGGAAGGTAGCACATATATGTATCACATCTCAAGTACAAAAGGTTTTATATGTAGGTTTCTATGATTAAATATATGACAGGAACCCCTGAAACATGATTCTTAAAGTGATTTATTGGTATGAATCTATCGGCACATTATGAAATATTCCTAAATAAAACGTACCAGATGTTTTACATGGCCATTGGGGTATTCCTTGCGAAAAAAATCCAGATTTATTCTGACAAATGTACACAACTGTACACCAATCATGAAGCTACCATGGTATATTTTCAACGCCGCATGCAATACCGAAACAGAAGCTAGCGAAAGTTTGCCACAAGCCTCATCCTTGTGAACTTCGTTGAGCACATAAGTGATTTGAGAAAAATGTAAAGAGGGGTGTTTTAGATATCATTTTGTGATTAACAAAGGTTTTAGTTGGCCTAAACACTAACAATCCATGAAAACCATCAGGTACGTCATATTTAGGGATATTTACAAATATTCATACAAATAAGTCCCTTTAAAGCACTAATAGCACATTTTTTAAGAGCACTCTAATTTTTTTTTTTAATTTTGAGATTTTTACACGGTTGCATTGGTAACTGGCTAGTAAACTATACCTGTGAATGGTTAAGCTCGAAATTGTTTATGTGTCACAAACGAAGGAATTTTTGTAATAATATTAGAATAGTTAATAGATCTCCGATAATAATTCAACGGCTGCTGGAAACGGCCTTCCAATGTGATATAGCCGGGAAACAGAGCCATGTACGTGTCTACGCTCATCTTATTGGTTCAGGCAAGTCAGTTAAAGATTTTTTTTCTTTTTTTTATCTTCTTGGTTTATTTTCTTGAGGTGGCACTATTTCATCACGGACGGACATAAACGTAGCATTTCCAGCTCTGCCGTTAAGTCCAATCTGGGATCCCAATTCTAATTACAAAATCGCTTATTTTATGATAAATCCGCATTTTTAACATTCTCGTTCGCAGACATAGTTTCCTAGACAATTACCAACATAACTGTGCAAAAATATCAAATTTTGAAAAAATGTGCTATTATTGTTTTAAGTGCTGCAAATGGTGCCTTAAGGAGAGGAGGCCAAGACAAAGATTGTACAATGTGATATAGACGGGAAACAGAGCCATGTACGTGTCTATGCTCATCTTATTGGTTCAGGCAAGTCACGTTATAGGGGTTATTTTCTTGAGGTGGCACTATTTCATCACGGACGGACATAAACGTAGCATTTCCAGCTCTGCCGTTAAGTCCAATCTGGGATCCCAATTCTAATTACAAAATCGCTTATTTTATGATAAATCCGCATTTTTAACATTCTCGTTCGCAGATTTAGTTTCCTAGACAATTACCAACATAACTGTGCAAAAATATCAAATTTTGAAAAAATGTGCTATTATTGTTTTAAGTGCTGCAAATGGTGCCTTAAGGAGAGGAGGCCAAGACAAAGATTGTACAATGTGATATAGACGGGAAACAGAGCCATGTACGTGTCTATGCTCATCTTATTGGTTCAGGCAAGTCACGTTATAGGGGTTATTTTCTTGAGGTGGCACTATTTCATCACGGACGGACATAAACGTAGCATTTCCAGCTCTGCCGTTAAGTCCAATCTGGGATCCCAATTCTAATTACAAAATCGCTTATTTTATGATAAATCCGCATTTTTAACATTCTCGTTCGCAGATTTAGTTTCCTAGACAATTACCAACATAACTGTGCAAAAATATCAAATTTTGAAAAAAATGTGCTATTATTGTTTTAAGTGCTGCAAATGGTGCCTTAAGGAGAGGAGGCCAAGACAAAGATTGTACAGGGGTCAAATTTTTAAATTGATCCAATCGTGTTGAAATCGTGCACGTGTTTACCATGTCATGTGTCTAACCATAAGGATTCAGAAAAGGTATAGTTTGTAATATGATCTGTATCAAATTTGTTTTAAAACATGTCATTGATCAATGAGTTTCATCTGATCAAGTTGATTCTGTGCAATTTCACTTTCAAAGTTATTACATACTTCTTTACAGATTTGGTATTTGCAAAATATCCTGGTACATGCTATTAGATGCAATCACCATATTTATGACTGCTCAGATAATGTCAGGTAACATGACAACCAAAATCCTTCAAAATCTTTAAAAAAAATGCATGGTACAGATAAAATAATATCGGGCGCAAATCATAATAAATGTTTCACATTTAGAAACCTAATTTTGACCATAACCAACTGATACCAGAAAATAGTAATTTCTAAACAATCGTTAAGTATCAAATAACAGGCCAATATGGCGATTTTTTCTCACTTTTGGCCATATTAGTTTCTCTCTTGTGAGTTGGTTATTGCCCAAGGTACATACCTAATTATTGATTTACATCGTCAAAGCAGTTTAAAAGTATCAGAAATGTGTTAATTATGAACATATACATATATTTTCAATTTATATTTCAATATATTTGGTAAGATCAGGATTTTTCTGTTTTGGCAGTCATTTTGAACTTGACGTATGTGACAACTTTAAAAGTCTCAGAAAATGAATTAAGGATCCAGCGAGATATTTCTGATATTTACTTGACAAACCAGACAAACATCATGGTGTACTTTTCAACACAATCGGAACATTTTACAATTTTGACCCCTGTATAACCTTGAAACCCAAGCTGGGGTCCATTAAGGGGGGTTGCCAAGTGCTTCCATCAATTTTATGGATTATGAATACCTAAAGTACTTGTGTGCAAAAATTCACAATTTTATCCGGAAGCGCACACTCTTTTACTACAGTCCCCTCCTAGAGAAGAGTATTAGAGCAGGAAGAGAAGGTGGTATTATTATTTAACGACACATCGACCTATCGTGTCATTTTAGAGTTGCAAAGATACTTTATTTCAATTCACTTTATTATCATATACACGTTAGGGAAGAAAGACCAGTTTTAATAGCAGGAGGAAACCGGTGTGAAAGCAGATATAGTCCGGTGGGAGCCATAGTCCGGGGCTCCATAGACGATAACGGAATAAAGCGTGAAACTAATGTTGCCTAAAGAGTCAACTGAATCGATTGCCCTATTGTTCACCATTGTTCCCGGACTATGAGTACGCCGGACAATGGTTACTTCTACACCGGAGTACCCGGAGAAAACCTGCGAGGCCGATTATGGACTGGAAACCAAACGCACGTGCAATCGCAGGCCCGACCGAGTGACGAACGTCTTGAGATCACAGTGGTGCGAGGTAAGGGAAGACCCACTGCGCTAACCCGACCCCCAGAAGAGAAGTACACAGAACGCATTTCCGTCCAATTCATGTGCGTACAATGAATATAAGTTTTAGAACACAGTAGTGATGAAATATCTTATATGGAAAGGGACTCTTGTATTCCGTGCACTACTTACAGCTTTCGAAGTGAGGTCAATTCTCGGAAGATATCTTTCTTCAAACTTTGAACTGCGTTGTCAGAAAGATCCCTGTTAACAACGACAACAACAAAAACACCTTTTGTAATTTGCTATCAAAATTATTAAAGGTTGTTCATACGCTACTTAAAGGCTGACTCAGAGATTTCCAGATGAAGGCGCCCCAATTTTCAAACAAATCGTGTTTTTTGCATATACACAATGCTTGCCCATATACTAGTCACTGTGTGAAATAGCTAAGCTCAAATTCAACTCCTTCATATAGGAATCACAACTTTGTTATAAAATTCCGGATCCGGAAATTTGTTATACACATTATCCTATGGTACTGCTATGCAATGCATTTTTGTATATTACATGAAATAGTGTGGGTTGGTGTGTATTCCCATTCCCGTAGGATTTTCATGCTAAAATTTATTTTGTTGCTGTTTGGGTTTCAATGGGACCTAAAAATGTCAGAAAATGATGGGGTGCAAATTTTCGGACTGATGCCCCCTTCTTCAAGGGGGAAAATGTTAGTACAGGAAAAAAAATAAAATCGAGTCAAATTGTGTTTTAATGTACACTAACGCGTTCGTCTTCTCATAAGGGTTACAAAAATATATATTTGCCTAGGTTCCAACCATTAGTTAAAGCGGTATAGCCCCGTAATGGTTCAAGGTCACCCTGGGGGTAAATGCGTCGATGTTGTTGAAAGTGGTGACAAATGATTCCTTGTGTCATACTGAAACAGAAAATGCATTTTAATTGATTTTTTGATATCACCATTGCGACATCCAGGGAAAGTTCTGGTGACCCCCATAGACCATGTAGACCCTTGCGACATCTTGCTATGCAATTAGCCAACCAAATGTCACACACTGTAAAATAATACATTTTTTGGATCCTGTGAATCAATACAAACAACTTATCACCAGTTTCAACAGAATCTGAGCATTTGGTAAATTTTACCCCAGGATGACCTTGAACCATTATGGGGGCTATAGTGCTTTAACTAAAGGTCGGAACCTAGGCAAATAAACTATACTTTTTCTAATCGTTATAAGGAGACGAACACATTAATGTACATTAAACACAATTTGACTCGATTTTAATTTTTTTCCCTGTAGTAACATTTCCCCCTTGAGGAAGGGGAAGCAGTCCGAAAATTTGCACCTCATCATTTTTTGACTGTCTGGTCCCTATTGAATGAAAAACAGCAAGAAAATCAACTTTGGAATTGGGCGTTTTAGGCGACTATCTTTAGTTCTAATTGTCTATTTTTTAATTAATACACCAAAACAATCAAATATTTTGAAATCTCTGAATCAGCCATTAAATGAAAAAAAAAGACAATTTTTTCTTCACATTAACGCTTGCAACTAGTTTATTTGCCAAGCAGGGCCAGAGTCTGATTTTTTATTCGTGTCAGTTAATCCTATTTACATGTGGTATATACGATTTTGCTGAGAAGTGCTGAAAAGTGCCCACAATGCTGCTTCTTAGGTATAATTTTTTACTACAGCTGCTCGAAATGATCCTGGAAGAGTGTAGTACTTGGGAATTAGTGTTAAGAGGTCAAAGATCATATGCAATCATTTGAAGTCAATGTTGAAAAATGCTTAAAAAGATATTCGACAGTGGTTTATTTAACATTGATTGGTTTAACATGTAACACACGGATAGGCTTTACAAGTCTCGTGACATTCGGACCCGTCAAATCACACATGATTACGAGAAGTGCTCAAAAGCTAATGAGCTAAGGGTTTGAGAAACATGTTCCTATTTGAGAGCAATGGATAAAGCGACAGGATTTATGATTCAAAAAAACCTTGTAAATCGTAAGTTTGGGGGGGGGGGGGGGGGGGGGGGGGGGGGGTGCACGCTGTAGTCAACGTGTTGTGGCCCAGGGGCAAGAACTAAAGACACTATTGCAGTTGATTGAATAAATATTTGAAATTTGCATTGAATAGCTTCAAAGTGAAGGATAAGTACTTAGAATTCTCATGTAAGTTACCATTTCCAGCTTGTAGAATTGGAAAGAAACGGAAGGAAAACGGCAGGGTTCCAGTACCCAATTCTCCATTCAATTAGTTTGTTGTATGTGTCCGTTCGGACAGTTAATGAATAAAATTTCCGATTTTGTCCGTATAAGGTTGCTTTATGAGCTTATCATTTGCAGGGTATGTTTAGGATACCGTACTTGTACCGTAATGATGAAAATGCATTTGTGTGATGATTTTTTCGATTGGATTTAGCAAATCACTGAATGTGTCTAATATCAATGCTTGTTTGGGGAATATTACAATCTAGTGCGGATAGTGAGGTGGCAGACAAGCTGCAGGCGTGGATGAAGCTAAAATTATGTGGCGATTTTTAATGGTGCAGCGTAATAATAATTTAATAGGCAAACCGCGCTTTGAATTAATCGAAAGGGCACTCGAAAAAATACCGGTGTGAAAGCAATTCCGTCCGGCGGGAGCCACAGTTCGGGGCTCCATAGACGATAACGGAATAAAGCGTGAAACTAATGTTATGTGAAGAGTTAACTGAATCGATTGCCCTATTGTTCACCTTTGTTCCAGGACTATGAGTACGCCGGACCATAATTACTTCTACACGGGTATTACTCTTATTATTATTATTATTAGATGGATAATCAATTTCGTGAAATTTTGTAATATCCGATGTACCGCGTAACCACGTTTTGCTCAGGCAACCGCATATAATAGTCGTTAACATAGTGTTACAGCAACGGGAAATAATGTGCACATACTAGCCCATATTCGATCTTGGAACAATTATTAGCCGTTTCAAATAGTCAACATCATGACGTCACTCTAACGTCATAAGTTGAGGAAAGTATAAAAAAATGGATATAGGATGTAAAATTGATATTTTTCAATTTTACTGACTTAAACACATTATTATAGCACTAAAACGCTCTGAATATATGGAACTAGTCAATTGCCATCAAGTAGGGCCAAAACCCGCGTGACACTCGGATATTACTAACTTTTTTGGTGAAAAATGCATTTTCCTCTATTCCACACTGTGCACTATTGAAATTGACGGTTTTGCTGACATGCGAAATTTATGACGTCATTCTGACGTAATTCTAGGCATGTTGGTACTCATGTTGGTATCAATGGAAAGAGGAGTACCACTGCTACACTCCAAAAATGTTGAGTAAAAAAGTCACAGCTCTTAATTATGAGTAAAATCTTAGTTAAAGTTTAGTAAACCTTACACAAAGCTGAGTATATTTTACCCAACAATGACTAAGATTTAGTCAACAATGAGTAAGGTTTACTCAACTTTGACTAAGATTTGACTCAACATTAAGAGCTGTGACATTCTTACTCAACATGAGTAAAATCATTTTTACAGTGTATCCATTGGTACCAAAATCAAGTGTCTGTGATATTCCTGTGTCGTGCTAGGCATGTTGGTACTTCTCTCCTGAAAAAGGGGGGGTGGTGGTTGCCATCACCCCCCCCCCCATCCATCACTTTGGGGTCACCCTGTATCTTACCTATACCCCGGTGGATGTTTGTTTTTTATGAATAACTGTCAATTGACAATTTGGCAGGCGGGAGGGGGGGGGGCTTCGGTAGACGAGGGTTAAGGGGATTACAGGATTATCACGGCGCTGTTTCTTCAACGAAATGTCGTAGCAGATTTGTAAACATTGGTAAAGGTGTCGTGATCTTAACAAAATTCGCCTTTTTTTATAAAAAACTTTTATCATCTTAGTAGCTTAAAGGCGATTTACTGAAACTATTTCGAATACAACAGTGCCAAATACTCAACTTGGAACAAACTTAGGGGTGTAATTTGTTTACATTTTGTATGAAATCGTTATTGCTTTAAAATGTTGCTTCTTCATAGAAATGGAATTATTCATCCATTCATATTTGCTCAAAATGAATTCTTTGAGGAGTGAATCGTATGGGGTTAGCGAATTTATTGTATGAGCCATTGCTCTATTAATACTCTTGTTTTTCGATCATACTTACAGGAAATTTAATTTTGACAGTCCTGTAAAAGTACCAGTATTAATAGACTTGATGCGGTTCTTCTTTAAAGACCTAGAAGAGTTTCAAAGTTATTTTAGAGATGACTTTAACTTTCCGTTGAAGAGACGATGACACAACGACCGACAACGACGATTAATGTTGATGATATGACGATGTCGACGATGGCGATGGCAACTACGACGACGATGACACGTCATCCTTCTTTCTCCTTCTCTTTAATCATGATCATCAACATACCGTCATTGCCCAGCCCAGTCCATTGCATATTATAGATTAACGATTAATGGCCTCTTGAGGACTTTTGGTTTATTTGGTTAATTTCAGTGTATTCAAACATACACTACCACCAATTATAAATCATATGCCATTTTCCGAGAATTTCTAATGCATCATTTATGTAAATGAATATAACGTCATAGAATAACTTATACAAACTCAATACCATAAAGGTGTAATACAATTATGGGAGATCTTCTTTTGACCGTAAAGGAAAGAAAGTCCTAGCCCAACATTTTTGTTTTAATAAAAATCTAATTTAAAATTGCGGCCAACATAGAAGCCTTCAAATACATATAAGCTTTCAAATTACAGATATATTACTTATTTCGTTAAAACCATCCAAAATATTATCAAATGTCCTATATTTAGTGTGAGTGTGTGAGATATATATCTTTGACTTTCTAAGATTGTTAATACTACAAATTTACAATTTTAATATAAATGAAAGGATGTATCATGTGTTTGATCACTAGATTCTTCATATTCGAATATGTATTTGTGGACTTTGGGCTACTTCTAGCCAGATTCGCTTCAAAGCTATTTCATTGTTTAACCGCAGTGAAGCTGAACCTTGCTAACACTAGGGAGACCATTCGGTCGGAACCTTCCCTGGATTTCTATACATTTATGTTCACCTCTTAGCTGTTTTTTAAATGAAAGCCGTACCTCGATATCGTCTGGTTTTACTACAAAATTGTCTGGCTGCATGTCACAAATAAATCAATAAAGATAACTTATATAAATATAAATAAATAATATATAAAATAAATCAAGATAACTTTATATAATACTCATAAATAATAATAAATATAAATAAAATTTAAATCATTTTTAGCTCAGTCAATATATAATTAACACCTTCTGTAGAAAACGAAAATAAACATTCAAGTCCCATGGGATGACATATAGCCCCACTTAATTTTTTTTTAATTTTTTTAACTATTATCTTGGATAATCGTGAAATTTTGCTACTGATAATATACGATTTTAAAAGGTAGCTTTCACAAATACTCCCATACATTCCACCTTAGTGTGCCAAAACATGAGAGTTTTCCTTGATTCCAGGCCGATGCGCAGCATGTACAATGTCATCATAATGCCAGAGGCTTTACAATCGTACCATAACCTCGCCAATTCGGGCCTTATATTGGCCAATGACAGGGCCTGATTATTGATTGAATCTATAAGCCAAGGCAATGTTCTGCTTGAATTTCTTATTCCTCTAGAAGGAACTAACATGCTAAATATTGCATGAAATTCCTCTTTTTTGTAGGGGGGGTGGGGGGGGGGGGGGTTGATGGGGGGGGGGTGGTTTGAGGGGGGGGGGGGGGTGGTGGGGGGTGGGGTGGGGTGGGGGGGGGTGGGTGGGGTGCGATGTGACTAAAGAGCAAATTTTGTTCATCTTCCGACCAACCACATACTTTTATGGAATTGCGTTTGTTGATTATCAACCAATATCAGACCCCACGTACGGCCTTTTACAACCCCTAGGCCTAATTGAAATATGGAATATTTCTTGCATGAACTTTAACAAATTTTGTATAGTAAAAAATACTGCAGTAAACTTGCGTTATCATCTGGCAAGATTGTTCCTGGGAAATGACCTCAGATGACCTTTTGACCTTAGTCCTGACCTTTTACATCATCCACATCTGAAGGCACCCCCATTGACTTACATCCAAGTCCGTGTTTAATCAGCCTTATCTTTTTCGAGGAGATGTGGAAAACGACAATCTAACTGGAACACACACAATATACACATACTACGGACATGCGCGCTATCGCACAATCCCTCTTTAGCTTTCCAGCAAGGGGGATAAAAGTACAAATATTATCAGATTGTTTGATAGCTGTTTCGAAATCGTTTTATTGAGGGAGAATATCGCACTGCTTGTTGGTTTTCTACACCGATCAGTGCCTACTGAGTCCTACAGACACCCTTTTAAAAATTCGAATTTCGAAAAAAAAATCCCCAATGTCTAAACTATAGACATTAATTATAGGGGAGATATCAAACTCTCGGTTGGTTTTCAACACCGACAGTACTACTGAATCTACTGAGACCCATTTTGAAAATTTGAATTCGAAGAATTTTCTTAGTTCTTAATGAAATCTAAATTTAGACATTCATTATTAAGGGGAATGTCGAACTCTGGGTTGGTTTTCAACACCGACAGGACCTACTGAATCTACTGAGACCCATTTTGAAAATTCGAATTCGAAAAAAAATAAGTCCGCAATGTCTAAATGATATTACAAATTTATACATCCGTTATTTCTACTACGAACAGGAACCTACTGATTCTAATGAGACCCATTTTGAAAATTCGAATTTCGAACAATTTTCTTAAGTCCCCAATTAGTCCGGGTTAAAATTGAGGGAGGTGCCACACCTGGAGAAGGAGAAATTCTCATCTTTTATCCTGAGGCTGTATCCTGAGAATTTTACTGTGAGGGCGATTGTTTCAAAATGGCCGCCAAAATCCCATATAAAGTGTGTACAAGTGTGTAAGTAGGTTATCCGTGAGGCATGTTGAGACACTTTTTTTGCATTGTTTTGATTATTATTTTATAAAGAGTCATTTGAGTAACGAATCTATGAGAAGTCCAAATGAGGGCGCTTTTCAAAATGGCCACCAAAATCCCATATAAAGTGCATATATGGTGAATTAAAAATTATGAGGTGTGGTTAGACCCTATTTTGCATTAGTTTTGATGAGAATTATTCAAAAGAAGCTAAATGTGTAAACACATAATCTATAGAGGGCACTTTTCAAAATGGACTCCAAATTCCAATGTAATATTATCTGTGGATCTAACAAACGAAGCAGATCAGTCCAGATTTAAATTAGGTTTAAAAAAACTGTTCACATATTTGCAAACAATAAACCATGTGATTGATAGAAAAAGAAGGCTAGCTGGCCTCATATGGGCGCTTTTCAAAATGGCCGCCAACATCTAATGACATGAAAATGTATCAGCAATTGTGTAACAAAAATATATTTAAATATTTATATTACTTTCCATTAATATGGAAGTCTTTGTAATTATTTGAGGATTAATTGTCTGTAGTGTTCATATTCACAATGCCTCTTCCAATGATTGAAGGTCATCATAATAACGGGTTGGTGTTTTTGTTCAATGCTAACAGAAATACAAAATACATTTTCAATATTATTTAATACTTTTCTAAATTCTCTAAATAATTTGTATCTTCGTGGATGCTATTCAAAACTATAGACCGTATTCAATAGCATCCAGTTTGGTGGACAAGATAGACACATTCCAGGACTATAATACATTCACCTGTCAATGATCCGTATGTAAAATGCTACAATGGGTTGGTTGACAGCTTAATGTATTGTAGTCCTGGAATGTGTGTATCTTGTCACCAACATGGCTGATGCATGATGTCATATTGAATACGGTCTATACATGAAGAGATCCCTCACCTAGGAAACTCCCCTCTAAGGATTTCGAATTTGTGCAAGTTTATTATTATTTATTAAGTGATAAATAATTAAAGAACTTAGTAGGACAGTAATGCATATGGACCACTGATCTCTACAGATTTTACCAACGACAAGTCACATGTAGGGTTATTGATAATGTAAAAGGAAATAAATAAAACTCACCTACCGAAAATTGTCCATCCAAAACCAAAGCCTGGCCTAATCTCACATGATTGTTTTTAATTTTAATTGGATGAATTGTCAAAATATCAACTTGAAATAAACTAAGATTTGAACGCCTCTTGTTTTGAAAAAACATGACAATATCTACAAAACAAAATTAGGCAGTCTTTGATAGAGAAATATTTTTATGCAGGAAATAAACAACAACATGGAACAAAACACACAAACAAATCCAAGGGTGAATTTAAGTACATCTTGTCCAAAACTCATTTTATGGTAGAACTTGGATACAGTTGTGAAATAACAGCGAAAGTTATATACCTTAACCTCTGCACAAATCTGAGCAGCTTAACACTCGTCTTACCCCAAGGGGTGGGGTGACTTATCCCCCCCCCCCGGTGAACTTTCCTCTGCTGTGCTAAATGTCGAAACCTCCAGTACAAGCTTCAAGGTACTTCACCCTTTCCGTTCATTTTATGCAAAAATGTGAAGTAGCCCCTTCACCTGGGTAGGGTATGCCGTTAAAGTCGAAGGGTAGGAGTGTGGCTTTGTCACGTAAGAAAACTTTTAGGGACAGTTTTTAAAATATTCCTGCACATTATTGCTCTAAAAGTCTATGTTTATGTAAACTATTCAATCGCCATCATTAGAGCGAAACCGCTGCAAATTTTCGATATTCCTGCCTATTCGCCTATTTTCTGTGGCAATGTCAATGTTTGTCGACTGGTGCACTTTAAGACGTCATGCTAGGATGTTGGTACTTATTTTGATTTCAATGGAAAAAGGAGGACCATAGCTATCCACTGATATTACAAACATAAGCATCAGGTGTTTTATTATACAAATATTGACTGTTTATGATTATTGCAATGGACTATATTTTCATAAGGTGAAAGATGGAATGTTCCATTTCACGAGCGTAGCCAGTTGAAAATGGAACATTCCATCTTTCACCGAATGAAAATATTAGTTCCATTGCACGAATGGAAAACATTCATAGTTGTTTTTTATATAACACCTAAAAAATTTGATTCTTGTAGAATCAGTTGCTCTTGAGAATTTGTCAATATGCTATCTGCGGCTACGGCATCCAGACTCCCTCCCTGAATTGCGTCATCTAGCTTTTGTGTCGGAAGCTGTGGTAGGGCTAGGCCTAGCCGGCATAGGCTCAGCCATAGGCGGCATATTTTCTTGCATTTGGACGGCAATTGAAGCACTCATTCCTTCTTTTTCTCATCGCTTGTGCGGGGCATATTGGCTTCAGGGAAGATTCAACTTGTGGCCATTAACAGCCATACATCCGGCTGTGCAAATCTGCATGGCTAAACGGTTACAGTAGCGTTCTCAGACTAGATGTGTGTACTTCTTGGTACCAACCATCTGCATCAAAGCGATACCTTCATCTTTGTGCTAGGTGTTGGCAACACCCAATGGTGCATTACAGTACCAAGGTCCTTCTGACGGAGCCATGGGTTTGGGGCGCTGCCATAGGCTATCCAATGCAGGATTCAGTACCTGCTTATAAGCCAGAAAGCTGGACACAGGGCATCTGCTTGACCCAGGAATTTCATACATGTGGCCAGAGTACCCCTCGTCATCATTCTCTGTTCTGGTTTTTGTAAGTGTGTCCCGATGCACAATATAGCGAAGGTTTTGTTCATCTGTTTGGAGCACAAAATCATCAGCCTTCATATCCCGTAGATTTTCACGTCCCCTGTTGGCAAAGTAAATCATTACATCCATGAACACTTTGTTCTGTAGGCCAGGTGGTGTGGTAATGTTGAGGGCTTCCGATGAAAAAATTCTAGCCATGTCTTCCTTACTGATTGAGTTCTTGTGTCGCACAGATCCTTTCCCTTCCTTCTTAAGTTTGACCATCATTGCCTTGTACACGTCACTGCTTGCTGAAAACTTATCTGATTTTGTGATATCGATATCTCTTTGCGCTTTGAAGTGGCGATGTAATCCATAGCGGATCCCGTGCATCGTCGTCTTCGTGTACAGCGTACCGTCTGCTTTGCGTAGACCGGCATAAAATCGCGACAGAAACTTATCGAGATCTGCCTCATCCATGACTTCAACGGCAGCTAAACTCGACCCATGCAGCACATGGTGCATATGCATCCAACCGGTTGACTGCATAACGTATTTGTTTCTTCGTATTTTCCGCATCCGATCGGTCTAAAAGCTCGCTCAAATCTTCTTCCGATACCAGCACAAACGATGGATTTGTGTTGCCCGCCATCTTTAAAAGATCGTCTGGTAACCAATGCCAGCATCCGGGTATTACTACAATCGCGTAGTCTAAGGCAAAGTTCGCAGTTTATGTAATGGTTATATAACATCGACGCGGGCATCAACGCAAATATGGGAGAGGGGGGGGGGGTGAGGCGTGCAATGTACCGAAATGAATGGAACAAAATGGCACGGTGAATGGAACCAAAATGCACGGTGAATGACTTGAAATATGCAATGTAACATTTTCAATTAAATGGAGAAAATATCTCATGTCATGTGACCTATAATCTACCAATCAAATGACAAGGATCTATTTAGGTGTTATATAAAACGGAATTCCCGGGGTGGTATCACCCACTTGGTAAACCGTGTTACAAAAAGGCTGGTAAGATAAAGGGTTAGGGGTTCCTAGAGGTCTTCTCATGTATTTTTGAATATCCTACATGAAGATATATACAAAATATTTAGATAATTTAAAAAGTATTAAGTGTTGAAAATGTATTTCTATCAGTATTTAGTGAACAGAAAACACCAACAAGTTATGATGACCTTCAATTAAAATATTATTACAATTGTGATAGGCATTGTGAATGTGATCACTATGGATAATCCTCAAATAATTACGAGTAGTTCCATAAAGAAATCAATTTTGATTACAAAATTGCTGATACATTTTCGTGTCATTATCCAGATTTTCACGGCTGATCTAGAAAGATTTGTCAAGATATTCAGACAAAATAATGGAACTGAAAACCCAGCTTAACTGTGTAAATCCCATTGGAATGGCGGTAAACATGGATCAGCCGCGAAAATCTTTCATATCTACCTCATTTCTTCACCAAATTTCTTCATTTTTTCAGCATAGAAAGTCGAAAATATGCAGATCATGAAATCAGTTGAGTAAACATGTCAGGGTTAAATTTTGTGTTTTTTCACGCACATATACACTTTATGGGATTTTGGCGGCCATTTTGAAAATGGCAGCCATTTTGGACCTCTTTATAGATTCTGTAATACATACGTAGCTTCTTTATGAATAAATCTAATCAAAACTAATACCGAAAGTGGCCAAAAATACCTCATTGATACATATTTATCCCATATACACACTTTATATGAGATTTTGGCTGCCATTTAAAAAAAAGCGCCCTCACGTGAAAGTTCTCAAGATACAGCCTGTTTACCTCCGATATTCTTGTTCCCCATGAAAAACTAGTCTAGAGAAACCACATGAGAATTTCTTCTTCTCCATGTGGCACCTCCCTCAATTTTAACCCGGACTAAATTTCTAAATGAAATTCCAAATTTAGACATTCGCTATTAGGGAGATATCGAACTCCGAGTTGGTTTTCTACACGGATCAGGAGCACTATACCTTGTAGCAAGTTAACTGCAATCATATTGTGTTAAGAATAAGATGCCGAAGCTATATCTGCCGTTCCGTAATGTTAATGTAATGTATTATTTTCTCAAAGATCTAATTTTCAGTAAACAAATATTACAATTATGTACACTTACAGCGCATTCAGATCAGGATGAACTTCGAACAGCCTTGTTCCGAACAGTCCTGTTGGTAAAGCACCATTGACGTTTTTCCCGGATAACTCTCTGTAAGGTTTAAGAACATTTTTATAAAAAATAAGAGAAAATAAGATTTTGCATTTTGGAATGACGTTACGACGTTATTTAATACAATTTAGAAGGCAAAAATATTTTCATAGTTCATATTCTTATATTAAAAACCGGTAAGTTACAACAGCACGTAATATTACGGGAAATATGATAACGGTCAGCTACTACTCTTTTTCAAAATGTGTGATATTAGTACTTAATACTTTTTATTTACAGTTTTTTTCTGCTTCCAAGTTGTAATTTCATGTTATATATCAGTAATAAAGCGTGAAAATTGTTGAATAACCGGAGTTGACCGTAATTCAAAAGGTAGACTCTGGTAAAATTAAGAACATTTTTAACAGTGTAGCCCTCAAATTTGTATTTGGTGAATTTCAAATTCGTCCACAAAATCTGGTTTTGTGCATTGGTTATTTTTTAATTCGTCAATGAGATTTTATATTCAAACTTTAATTTAAAGATTTGGTCACTCTATTTCATCTAGTACACATCAGACTAGTAACACCACTTTTCAAGACATTTAGGGACCTTCAGAAATCAAATTTGGCATACCGTATGTTAAGACAAATTGAGGAATGTACATTTGCAGTATCGTTTTTAATTTATTGGATATTTTGCTTGTGCTGGTATTGTAAAATTTCTGGAACTAATATATATTGGAGAAGTATAAAAAAGCAGTGTTTTTTTAAAAAGGATCATGGATCTGGATAAATACTCTGGAAAAAGTCGAATTGAGGCATCACTTAGAACGGAACTATGGGCGGTTTCTCATTCCAAACGACAGATGACTTTGCAGCTGCAGCTTTGAAAGGAGTTCGGTGGGTATTGAGGTAATCTGTTAGGTAGTCATTTCCTTCTCTCGCCATTTTTGGGGAAAAGGAGTGAAGATGGATCGAGAGCTAGGCTGTGGTATAAACAAACTGGTTTGGTCTACAACTTCTCGTTATCATGCGTGTACGTGATGAGGAGTTCTTGTAAGCTGAGGACATTGAATGGACCAAATCGTGATATATAATTTTGTGAAACTCTACGAAACTGTTGTACTGTCTTCTGCGCTGAAGAAAGAAGTGGTAGTTGCATGTTCTTTAAACATGATTGTGACGGAACTGGTTTACTGTAGTCTTGAGTAAGGAACGTGCAGCCCTGCGTTTGGAAAGCCTAGATCTTCATCATGTTTATTTGTGTAGGGAAGCCCATCAGAGCGACCCGTATTCCATATGAGGGCAAATGGGGATCTTGTAGGCTGGGTTTCACATTGAATCGGGAATTAGTTAAATTTCTACAAAGAAACCGATTACACTTGTGACTTTGGCTGTAATTTATCTATATGCAATTCCATTTCATGTCGGATGAGAGAGTGACCCCAAGGTATTTTATGGTGATCTGTTTCAGAAAATCTGAGTGACAGGATAGAGAATAAAATGGATAATTGAGACCGTTTTCTTGTGAACCTGATGACGCTGCACTTATCAGGTTTGATGTTCATTCTGACATTTCCTTTCCCATTTTCCAGCTTGGGGAGGTCTTCCTGGAGGGTAGGCAGTCTTTGTTATCTTCAATAGGACGAAAAAGTAAACAATCGTCTGACAAAGAGGGCACACGTTTGATGTTAATCCACTGGAAGATGTTTATAACACAAGAATAGAAGCGGCCCCCATTACTGTTGCCTGTGGGACCATGAAGCGACAGCACTGGCTTTTATGTCTACCTTGAACGACAAGAGTTTGATTCCAGTGGTAAAAGAAAATCCAGACATCAGGTGAGTAAAGAATCCACGTATGGCCATAGAATTTTAGCTTGTAGAGTAAGGTTTAGGTGGGACTGTTGTCAACGCTTTGGCGAAGTCCAACACAATGGCATCGACCTGTTTAATTGTCAGCTCCACTATATATGTGATGAATGGTAGACAAAAGTTGAGTTTCACAGGGGGATCAGTGTGATCTAAAACCGTGCTGGAGATTACTCAAGATGTTAAACTCCTAAAGATGATTCAAACATGGCGGGAAAATGAATGCTCTTGACAGCTGCAAATCACGGAAGTAAAGAGACGGGCCTATATTGGATGTCTGTTCTGTCCTACCTTTTTGTACAGTGCAGTGATGTTAGCACATCACCAGTCTCTGTGGAAGTTTCCAGTGATGCTTTGCGCGAAACGGGGGGGGGGAAAATGATCAGTAGTATGGGAGCAATTTCCTCAGCACACAACTTTGCACATGGGGGTGGATTCATATGGTCCTGAGCTTGGTAGATTAAGTTTCCGTAGAAATTAGCAACTAAAGCAATACCACTATGTGATTTGAGGTTGCTCGGCTGGGAATGGGCTTTTGCCCAAGAGCTCCAAGGAAGGAATGTTGAAGATGTCTTCTTTGGTAAAGATTGACTCATATTCTTTTATAAGTATCTCAGCTTTTTCGGATTCATGACTGTTCAATGACCATTGCAAGTTGCAGCAAGACCACTGTGTCCGTGTACGATGTTTTATGAAGGACCAAAACTTTTGTTGACATTAGTCTTGAAGTATTCAAATATTGTTGTTGAAAGGTATTCTGTTCAGCCTTTCGCAGTTCACGTTGAACTTGTTTCTAAAACCATCTACACAGTTTCCAATGCCGCGATGGAGTCAGAAGATTTTGCAGTGTAGAATGCTCTATTCTTCTTTCTTATTAAAACTGCTAAGTGATCTAGTAAGCCAAGGAAGATTGATCCTGGAAGACTTTATGAAGGCACAGACTGAGTCATTGTATTACACTCACATTTCACAAAGCTCTGCCAATTTTAACCGACTGTTTTATTGTTGAATTTTCCCTCAAAACCGGGCTCCCTGACACTGGTAAAAGTCTTCTTTAAGACCATCTTCGTCTGCCTGATGCCAGTGTAAATCTTTCTGACTCACTCTTTTGAAAACCAAGGTTTAGCACTTAGCAATAACAATAAACTTGTGGTTCGGTATACCAGGCCCAGTTTTTATAGGTTGAAGCAGTCTGATTAGAGGACACAACAACGATTGAGGAATATTCTCCACACTGTTGATCTTGTTGATGAATATGGTTAGGTTCATGTGCAAGCTGAACAAGGGAAAAATCATCTAAGTTAGAAGTTAAAAAAAATCATGGTTACCAAAAACGCTGTGGAATTAAATGTATTCCCCCCCAAACTGGGTTTACGCAGGTATTTCCAATCAACATCAAGATTGTTAAAATCGCAACCAATCCAGACTATGGGTTCTTCTTTCTTCCATCAACTTTGGTGAGTTAATCCCGAAATTAAGAGGGGTCGGATCCTTTGTTGGTTGGCCGATAGAACAACCAATATGAATTGGTTTGGCATTGGTCATCTGGAGGGAGATCCATATCAACTCTGCGTCCCATCAAGAAAATCCAGATGTGTGACAATCAATCCTTCCTCACGAACGGCGATGAGACCCCAACGCTCCTCCTACGAACTGCTATTTCCTCTTTGCTGTAGACGGTTATAATTGTCAGGAAGAAGCCTCATTATTAACCACTTTCAGGTTTCAGCCATGATTCTGTCACTAAATTATATGAGGTTCTGAGTCTTTTACAGTTTTGGCAAAACTTCTTTTTTTCTAAAGAGGCCACCGCAGTTTTAGAAGCTTGGGTGGGTGGGGGGGGCACGGCGAGGAGGTAATTTTGGTTGAGGGGAAGATGTAGCCACCGGTCTGCTAAAATTTCTGTGAGATTGACTGAAGTTCATACTGGGTAAATTTGTGCCGATTGTATCATCACCTACCCCCGGAGTTAAAGTTGCAGCAAACCCCATAAAGAAGGAGAATTAGTCATTCATAAAGATACGGATTGCACCATTTTCAACTATATGAGTGTCAACAGGGTTTACTCAACCTTTTAAAGGTGCTGTTCCTCCGATCGTCTTTTGGGACCCCCAATTTACCCGAAGTAGTTATCGATTTTGATATCAGAATGAAAGCCGTATTTTTCTCAATTGTCGCCTGAAATTTGAAGCCCCTCAAATCCATTTCATTCCCAAATATAAACACAAAACCGACACCCGTTTTAGTGGTTAGCCATTAATATTAGCCACAGTTTCGAATAGTGTCTTTCAACATGCATTATTGTCTCTACCCTCACAGACCGCAAGGTTGTTTTCCCACGTACATTGATGGGTTGTTTGCAAGGGCCAGGTTCTCATATCAAGTATAGAACAAAATACAACATAATCCGGAACACGCACTTAAATCATAGGGTGGGTTCTGTCAAATGGGCATAACTTCATCAATACTCAGCCGATCGATATAAATGATATGTCAAGATACTCGTAAATAAACACCCTTCCGATATAACCCATAATTTTATGATTAGTTGTAATCTTTTGACTTGAACAGACAATTTCAGGGGTGGGAGTTACTTTTTTTGGGTGGTGTAACTTACTTCCATCATACAGTCCTAGGCAAGAATATGGCTATTAACGCTGCTCTAATCGGCAAATGAGAGAAAAAATCCTAATACTATTGCTGATGTAGAATCTTGTAACCTAATCTAATATTTTTGTGACAAAATGAGGAACTGATCACTTCCCCCTCAAGTTAGGTACTACTCGTATGAAACAACAAACATACACACATATTTTTTGATTTTTTTCCACTTCAATACTACTCACAAAAAATAATTGTGTCGAGATGCTCTGTTTGATCGTGTACGGCTTTCCCACCTTGTTCATTGAATATTAGGTTAATTGTAATAACATTGTCCGAGTTCCCTCACACCTGCCTCAGACGTACACACCCAACTGTCTTTATTAACTATTCAAACTCAAAGACAGGTTTAAGTTTGTTACCATCACATAAATCGCGGCAACCTGATTATTGTCCAAATACAGTTTTTCCTATGGGGTATTCTGTCTACTTGTTTTTTTAATAGACCATAACCAAGGAAGGACGAAACAAGGTTGAAAATTTAAAATATTTACGCCTTGTTAACCTCATTAAAGTACCTTTGGTCATTTAATTTCCCTTTATCTCAATGTAATTCGTCTCTTCTGGTGTATGTATAGGCCACGTCACAGATTTGGCCTATAAACAATCAACAAATCTTTATCATAACTACTATCTCCCTGGTTACGAAATATATT
Source organism: Ophioderma brevispina (assembly GCA_023653785.1). Classification (NCBI taxonomy): domain Eukaryota; kingdom Metazoa; phylum Echinodermata; class Ophiuroidea; order Amphilepidida; family Ophiodermatidae; genus Ophioderma; species Ophioderma brevispina. The sequence continues at coordinate 81,067 of JAMKCH010084836.1, forward strand.
TGAGCTAAAAGTGAATTATTGACAAAGATGAAATTGGTCTTCTACATTCAGATGACGAGCCATTGGTACGACGAAATTAAATTGATTGCGACGAAAATACATGAAAATAGGTTTAATTTCAGTTTATTCATCAAAATGATTTGATTGATATGATTTGACCAAAGACGAAATATTTTGAAAAAAAAAAAATGCAACTTAAAATGAGATATGAAATATAATAAAAAGTTTAACCCTAACTGGGTTAAAACCTATATGTTCTTAATTTTACAAAACAAGGGGATGCCATCAAATAAAGCCTTCTTTTGTTGCTCAGAAGTCCAAATATAAATCAAAATATTGAAAATGGCTGGCCATTTTTATATCCAAATCCACCAAACGGAGGGATAAAAAATGGTAACACTTTGTTGAATTTTCCGTTCCGGGAGTGATTATGTACATTTTAAGACCCAAAATTCAATTGTAGCAAAAAAAAAGCCAACAATGACCCCTGCTTGGCCCCATAATATATCCGATAAATCTTTCCATTAAAGGGGATCAATTACGAAATGTTATCACTGTACACTGGTTCCCTGGGTTGGTCATTTTACAAAACAAATCAGCAGGTGTGCTGATTGGAGGTTGAATGTTGGTCATGGGCATATCCACACTGGCGAGTGCCAATTGTGTAAAACGTTAGTGGGTCCCATAAGTCGTTTACTACTGTATTCTTTTTCATAAACCCCAGTTTTCAACCGGAAATGAGTGCAATACAAACGCCCTGCAAAACCATTCACATTATTAGTCACTGGAGGCCCACACTTGGAAACCGACGATCAAATTTTCTAAATTGCATCCGTAGAATGATAGTGCTTTATTGTGAGAACTTCACTCTATTAGGAACCATTCAATATGGGTTATCACATATGAATACCACACTCAACAATAATAATAATAATCATACAAATGGGGAATTATATAATTTCAAATCGTGTCCTGTAAGCCAAATGCTAGAGACTTTCACAACTTAATAATACCAGACAGAAAAAATGAACTTGGGACGCAGCAGCTTAACACGTCAATATGGAACTTTCAAAAACGCACTATACGAACAACCGAATGGGAAGTGCAAGCTTTTCATGGTTCATATTCCGCAGTCAAAGAACCATGGGAGAGTTGTATTCATGTTTTAATCAATCTTTGTTATATACAAATTAAAATCCCAAAATGAGTTTCCCGAATTAAATCCAACAAGTGGCCCCATGAATTAGAACCGAGGCCCTCTCCCTAAGCAAGCTTGCTACCCGCTAGACCACGCCACTTTCTCCCTCGTAAACTTGTATTTCGTTTTAAATTACTTTTACTCTTAGATTAAATTGTTTCATACTTAAACTACATACACATTCCCTCATCAGACCCGGCTGGACACTGCCACTTGCGATCCAACATACTTGGTTGGTTTCGCACACATGGCCTGAATTCATATATATTAGACACCTACGCAAAGGTAACCATCACAGTTTACACATTTCTACAAATCAAAAAAAACAAGTATTAGCGCAAAAAAAAAAACTTACACGTTCTTTTAAAACACGTTGGTTATAATATTAACAGTGTAAAACAATAAAACAGAGTGTCAAATATATATTTTTTATATATTGAATAGTGGCATGAATTTGAGCCCTCATTTTGATTTCAAAATGTGAATAAAAATAGATGAGCACGGACTTTAACGTTTCGTAACTTCGATTTTAAAAACAACGGTAATCGACAAAAATTGGAGTCCAATATTCTTTGTGAATGTATGTATGTCAGAAATATTTAATTATATACGTGTGATGAGAACCTATTTCTAGAAGTTGGAACTTAAAGGTCGGAACCTAATAACGATATATTTTTTAATCCTTATAATGAACAATACCTGGTGTACATTTAAACACAATGGACTTGATTCTCAATTTACCCGCTGTACATTTTTACCCCGTATTTGATAAGTTCCCCACCTTTCCCCCAGAGTTGGACCAAAAATCCCCTGGTTCAAACATCCTTCAAGCTATAGAAAAACATCTTCACGTTCTTCCCCATCTTCCTAGAATAGGGTTTCTCATTTATACCTACCATTATTGTACGTTGTACAGAAAGGATAGGATGCAATATTCGTAGAACATAATATCGCTGCTAATCGGACAAAGCTTGTTTACTGGTAGTACATTTAAGAAAGAAGAAAGAAAGAAAAAGAAAGAAAGAAACGGAGGTAAAGAAGAAATATGCTGCTTGTACAATGAAGGGCACATGTGTGCAGTGGATCGGCGCTCGCCTCATAAGCATAAGGTTGTGGGTCAGAGCCCGCTGTCGCCAATGTTTGTGCACTTGGTAGGCACTTTGACCTCGCTTGCCTCTCTCCACCCAGGAGTATAAATGGGTACCGCCATATGCTGGGAATGCAAAAACAGACTCGCTGTGCGGGGAGGAAGTGGGCGAACCCCCCACAAGAACATTATATGAGGGAGTCTGGCCCAAACGCCCAATGACAGAGAGATGGGCCCACTCGCTGCAGGGCGCCCAATTTTTTTTAAATGATAAATATGACAACTGTTAGCTCAAGTTCTTAAATGTGATGAGATGAATAGGATTGATGGGGTGTGTAGTTTCAGGCACGTTTTTCAGATTACCCCTCTTTATTTTCGTTCCAAATATGGTGGAGCCTTGGGATTAGATAATGATCCTCTCGAGTTATGGAAATCAGGGCAACTTTAGATCACATCTCCTCCTCAGGCAACTTTAGATCCAACAGATCACATCTCTTTTCTTCGTAACGTTTACTACTACATAAAAAGCCAAAGCAGTGGCCAATTGGAGGTATTCTTCCGATCCAAAGAAGGGAGATTTGTCTCAGCCTTCCAAATAATCATTGGCATCACCCTATTCCACATTCAGGATCTCATCATCACCGATGCTCAAGTCCTGTTCTCTCCAGTCTCCATTGATTACAGCTTCGGAACAGCCGACCTGCAAAACAACCGGCAAGCCTCTCAATTATCTGACGTGACTCACCAAGGCAAGACTGCTTACAAAAAAGCGGACTGGAATGGACTAAGAACTATCTTGCAGCAACTACATCGCAACTAGCTCGGACTTATAAATACTGCCCAGATAACTCTTGTGAAATGGTCCACAACACTCTGCAGTGACGTCATGCAGAATTCATCAAAAAAAGGTGATAAGGCCTTGAATATTATTCAGAATGGTGGAATGAAGGCTGCGACAAGGCTCTAAGAAAAAAGACAGTTGCCTTAGAGGACGGTGGAAATCTCAAAATTACAAGCTAGAAACGCGGTGAAACATATGTCAGGAAAAGTGTCTTACTTACAAGATCAAAGTCAAAGATAAAATGACAGATGAGCTCCAGGCTGGATGCAAGTCTTGGTGGTGGACAGCCCGTCGCCATAATGGGTAACAGAGTAAGCCCGAAATCCCAGTTCTTAAATCAGGCAACTTCACATACCTCTCTGCTGGGGGAGGAAAAGATGAACGCTTTGCGAATTTCTTCAGTGAAAAGTTATAACATTCCAGCTGCAAAAAAATTACAGAGCCCGTCTCAAGCATCTGACCAAGGAAAGTTAAAGACCTGTTGAAACTAGATGCCAACAAAGCCTCCGGACCAGATGAATCCCAGCTATCCTTTTGAGAAATGCTGCCCAGAACTGCCGCTCCACGGCACGTTTATTCCAACTTTGCTTGACAAGGGCACATGCCAGTGATGTGGAAAGAGCTGAAAGTCATCCCTGTTATAAAAAGGAGACAAGCATTCGCTTGGTTGGTAACTATCGACAGCCGACCCTTGCTTTCTATAATGTCCAAGGTAATGGAGCGACTGATCTACGAAAACATGTGCGCCATCTTGATAACATTCGTTGATATCAAAAACAAAATCGTTTTTAGGTCGGCCCTTCTTATCTGAGCCCTGACCTATGTTCCCAATGTATTACTAATTTCCATTAATGACAAAGAGGAGGCTATAATGGCTGTCTCCCTATCAGCAAACGATTCGGACACAGCGGGGCATCCTGGTCTACTGGGCCAAGGTTCTGACCTCTAGGATTCTCAAATAAGTTACTGAATTGGCTCTGACAAGGACTACCTGCGCGATCGCTCCCTCAAGTTCATCATAAACGGGAGGGCATCCAGTAAGAAGTCAATTAATGCAGGTGTACCACAGCATTCAATCCTCGGCCTGCTTCTTTTCAGTATATTCACTCGGAACGACATCACAAGAGAATCTCAATCCACCCCCATTCCTTTGCAGACGATGTCCACTACGACCTTCATAAAGTTAAATAAGGACAGAATCCCAGCTGCGGTCTTCAACAATGATTTTGCAGTAGCTCGAGTCTTGCGCAACTGAATGGAATGTACCAAACTTACAACAACAAAAAGGTCCCCTTCTAAACAACTGCTACTAATTTCTTATGAGGAAAATTTATTTGCAGTCATGACAGTTAATAATATTTCTATGATGTTAGTAAATGTGTAGAAAATTACAGGCATCCGTTACTTCACAGCTGGATGAGCGGCAGATCAAAACAAAAGAGGCAATTTTTAAAAGTCACAAAAGTGATATCATTAATTCTCTGTCAACATTGTACGTAGCATTATGATGTTGCCTATGTAATGCCTTTGTTCTTCTTTGACGACAACGTCAGTCCACACAGAGGACAAAGAAGCTGTTAAGCGTCCTGGTCTGTAAGGACACCAAAACGAAGCTAGTGTCAAAAAAATCACCCGACTTCAATCCCACGAGCATATTTGGGCCCATCTTAGCGTTCTTTGCATACCGTATCCTGCAATGCTTTGCAGGAGGAATGTGATGCTATACTTCAGCAGCGTATGACCATGACTCATCAATAACCATGTGTACCACGTTTTCAAGAAGGTCATTTGACAAGTGTGGGGATGCACACCATACTGAACAGACTCAACATTTAGTTAGTATGTTTGCAATCAACTCCAATACTGATAGCACTTTGGACTTTTGAAAAATGCCTCCGTTTTGTCTTTAATCGTGCTTTGTCAGCCTTGAAGAAAAACAATGCCTCTAATTTTCAACACACGTTAATTAACAAAACATAGAAATATTATTAACTAGTGTTTGGACTTTGATAAATGCTTACATAACGAATTAGGAGCGATTGTTCGTGTTATTTGGGGCACCATGTGTAAAAGCCATATAAACAATATCAAACAGAAGATACTGCACCAGTTATCCAAGTTCCCACTTCTTTGGAACAACTCTGGAAGAAGTCGACAGGGTTGATTTACTTTGCATCTTCATCAGTAAGGACCTGTCTTGGTCTCCTGCGATTACTACAAGTGTTAAAACTGCTAGTCAGCGACTATGATTGCTTGTCGAGTACACCCTCGAGACAATCTCGAGACAATTCGAAGGGCTCTGAAATAGATTTCTCATGATGTTCATGAATAGTCCATAAACTTTGCAAATGTTCTCAAAAACAAATCCAGAATTTTACCCCCGCATCATTGGGACGAGGCACAAGTCATTGACCAGGAACCAAACAAAACAACCCGATGGCTCAAAGAAGCAATTTGGATAAGAAGTAGATGAGGTAACACCATGAATAAGGACGAGGGGGTGTACAGACTCGACAGAGTTAATGATCAGATAATTAATCAGGCGAACTACCAAGATGAACGTCATCATAAACCGCCACTGATTTTCTATATATCTGGAAACACCACACTCATCAACCAGAGTGACAAGACTCCTGATAGGAGCGAAATATTCGAGTGAGTACCCACTCATTTTCTAATGAAATTCGGAAGTTTTTTTAACATTTGAAATTTTATTGAATTCGAAGGGCTGTTTATATATAAATCTATGGGTTGATCACCATGGTATATGCAAGCCCTGACTCACCTGGTGTGGAGCACCCCACTTCACTATCAAACTGATGCAATCCATAGACGGCCATTTCCATCATTGATAATCCCTGAGAGTGAGCTACCACAAAATCCACATTGGGCCATCGCAGGCAATTGAATTGCCACTCTTTTCTACCGCATGCTTATGGACACACCACATATTCCAGCCAGCTACTTCTTGAGCTGATTTCAGTTGACCCTCCTAGCCCTTAGGCTCTTCGAGTCACGTCTCACGACCTTGCTGTGAAATCCCAAGGTCCACCTGCCCCCCCCCCCCACAAAAGATCATTTCTTCCAGTCTCTGTAGGCGTATGAAACCCCCTTTCCTGCTCATGTAACATCAAACTAGGTCTTGCAAAGCGTCAAAAGGGAGGTTTAATCGCTATCTTGGCGTCAATCTTTCAGCGTTACTAATTAGATTAACAGAATAATCGACTTCATTTCATCAGCTGAGCAGGGGCTCTTCGTTTATCTAGCTCAGTGTTGGCACCCAAAAATCTTGCTCGCATCCTCAAAGTAAAAACACCCTTCAACGTTCTTCCCCAAACTAAGATGGGACTTCAATTTGAACTATTGTTGTATATGCGAGTGCGACACCACCGTGCCATTAGTGTGTCCTTGGGCAAGACTAGTTATCTCGTTTCTCTCACTTCACACAATGTAAATGGGGAGCCGTTAGGGACGGTCATACCGTTCCTATATTGTTGTTATTAAAGAAGTTGTTTTTGGTTAAATATTATTTATAATACTAACAATATGTTCATTATAATTCGCACGTAACCGCCCTACAGGACGCTCACAGCGCGGTTTGCCCATTATTATTTACGCTGCCATCAGGAAATCGTCACAACCTTTCGCTTTCATCTAGTTGGCAGCTGGGCTCAGCGCACAACCCGATCAGCACTAATTGTATATCACCATAACATCTCCCAATTGTCGTTTGCCACGGTGGGCTCGAACTCACGATTTTTATCGCTTTACTGCTCACGGTACGAGTCCCTGTACTTTCAATAGACCAGACGATCAAGACTTTGCACGGCTCATTAGCTTTTGTGGTGTTTTGGAATTTATTGTTAACAACATTTCCCCTAATCACCTCAGATAATTACTTCACGTTTTATTGTTGAATTGGCGTTTTCGTATGACCCTTCACATGTGATATAAATTTCTGCAAACATTCATCCCGGAAGTGTTTTTTTGTGTCTAGGATCCCTTTGGGAGGGAAACCCTTGGTCACTTATGTGTTGATATTGTCTGACCGGGTCTCATATTCAATGGTTACTAAATGTTTATAATACACCACATG
>JAMKCH010084837.1:0-47979 GCA_023653785.1 Ophioderma brevispina
CTTCCTGAATGGAGCCAATTGGGTGTTACATTGGTAACAGATGTGATATACATAAGAACACACAAAAAATAATTAAAAAAATCCTGAATTGAAGCCAAGTGGGTGTTACGTAACAGTGTGACATATGCATTCAACACACAATATAACAAACTCCTGAATTGGAGCAAAGTGGAGGTGTTAACATGTGGTAACCGATGTGACATTACATTAAAACACAAAATAATTAAAACAAACTTCCTGAATGGAGCCACGTAGGTGTTACATGTGGTAACGATGTTTGTGACATCTACATGAACACAACAATAATTATACGTCCTGAATGGAGCCACGTAGGTGTTACATGTGGTAACAGGACGTGAATATACATAAAATCACAAATATAAAAAACGTCCTGAATGGAGCCAAGTAGGTGTTACATGTGGTAACAGACGTGAAATATTACATTGAACACACATATAACAAACTCATGAATGGAGCCAAGTAGGTGTTACATGTGGTAACAGACGGTGACCTAACATTGAAAAACACAATATAAACACAACTAATGAATAGAGCCAAGTGGGCGTTACATGTGGTAACAGAACTTATTTTACACTGGTGGATATACATAGGGGAGTGCTCGGCGCACGCCCCCTCGTTTGAGGAGTGGGAAAAACATACTAACCCCCCCCCCCCTCAAAAAAAAAAAAAAAATCATCGATTATATAGTCAGAAAGAAACGACCATTGATTCTGCCAGCCTCGTATGACCATTCTCTTCTATATTTTATATGAAATTTGTCTTTATAAAGAGATACAGCTTTTAAAACCATCGAGGTTTTTATACCATCTTGATTTTTGCTTAAATCAAACGATTCAATGAGCTTTAATTGTACTTGACAGCTTTTGAGTGGACAAAGTTTATGTGTGTTTTTAGCACTTAAAAACTTCATAGTTACCAAATTTTATTTAAATATTAAAGTCGTAAATGGACATCTTCAAGACCGCTTCAACAAGAATAGTATATAAGGTGTTGTATGACCGACACTAGAACTTACGACAAAAATGGGCATTGAATTGGAAAAAAGGACTGATAGTGGCTTAATTAGGGTTGGATTTTCTTAAAAGCTTTATTTAAAGAGCTTTATCTACTGATGCAGTTCATATGTATGTAGATGGCTCCGTGTTCAATTTGAACCTTTGAAGTAAAGGGACCACGCTGTGGGGCGGAGCGGCCCATCGTTCGCCACATAATTTACCCTTATAAAACCGTTCACTTTTTTAAAAACCCACTTTTTATGCCTGTACACAGGGAAAAAAAGAACACAATTGCTAATGATTTAAAAAAAAAAAAATAAAAGGCCAATTGGCCCAGTCTGCGCAGTCCACGGGTCCTGTTTCACAAAGCGTTAAGATCAATCTTAAGTGAATTAAGAAGAATCATTCTTCTTACACTCTAAAAATTGTTTTTACTCACCCTGAGTATTTTTACTCCTTATGGTAGTTAAAAAGTCACAGCTCTTTGTTGAGTAAACTTGACTCAACAAAGTTGAGTAGCAGTTTTTACTATGTCTTGTAGTAAACATTTTACTCGTAAAAGAGTCAATATTTGACCTCAACGTTTGTTGAGTAATTTTACTCCTTTAACTCAACAGCTGTGACATTTTTTTTTACTCACAGGCGATCAAACTTTACTCAACCCACAAGTGAAATCGTATTTTGTACTTTATTTTGAGTAGATTTCTTGCTAAACCGTATGAGTACTGTTTGACTCACTGATGTTGAGCAACACTGTTTGCCCAACTTTTGAACCTTAATTTTACTCAATTGTGCATTGAGTAATACTTTGGATGCAGGTAAGCAAAATGTTCATTCATCAAAAGCTGCCCAAAGTTGCTCACCAAGGTTGAGTACAATGGCTTGTCAGTATACTCAAACCTCCAGATATTTGACTTCGATTTTCCTTGTAAGTTAACCACTTTCAAACATCAAAGGAACACAGGTGCGTATTCTTAGTATTTAAAGAGACACTGGCACATTTGAAAATAGTGCGCCTAATGATTTTTCAAATCGATATTTTTTGCATGTTGTAAAGCTTTTATACAAACAAGCCCTCACCCTAAAATTAGACCAAATTAAGGCTTCCTTATGGTAAACAGAACGATTCTATTTAACGTCGCCGGCGACGGTAAATTCAGCAGACGTCCGAAATGGCTTTTAATACAAGACACACGCACTCCGTATGCACTTTCTCACGCTATGCACACTGTTTGATCAGGTCTATATAACCTTTGTGTTTTAAATATCAGTGAGTACGAGTCAAAATATTCATGTACTATACACATTTGTTGTTAAAGTTAGGAAAACGAAAATTGGCCTACAAATTACCTGGATGTCTTCTTTACTCCTCATACCATGTTCTATCTGTTTTGGGTATGTTTTGATTTTTTATGTGTAAAATATATCTCTAGTCTTCCAATGCCTAGACTATCATTTGAGAGCAAATTGAAGAAATTTCATATGCCCAGCTGCCCTTTAAAATACACAAATCTACAAGGACAATTTTCATTACTTATACCTATTTTCTTCGAAGGCCATGGTGGGTTCAAAATCATGATTGTAGATGCACCTGCACGCCGTGTAGTCGTGTACCGATGTACATGCACCAATAAAACTGCTAGGCCATGATTTGTCAATCTAATTGAAAATTCATGCTGGCATAAATGCACACCTATAACTTACCTAAGCAATATCGAATCCCCATTTGACTACACAGCGCTCACAGTGCAGTGGTACATGCATCAACGGTGAAGGTTGCCGAATTCATCATACTTGATATCCAGGTACCGTGACCTATCGGGTTAGCGCCGAAATTCTCGTCAAGTTCACATCAATGAAAGTCCATTGCATCACCGGAATAATTATTTTCTTGATATAACTTGTTGATGTAAAATATCAGAATGAACCAGATTTCCGCTAACACCACTTGTCGTCCATCGGCCTGGATATTTCCGCGGCAATTCTTGGGCTGCACTGTCTGGTTAGTCAACGTTGCTAAGATCAGAATCAAACGCAGTTGTAAGTTCTGATCGTCACTGCGTCAAACTACTTTTTCACGCAAAGTTGAGTAGATTTAAACTGCTTTACTCAACATGTGTTTTCACAATGTAACTCGGGTGAGAGTAAGAGGGGAAATTTGTGTTTTACGCCATGCTGAATTAACTTGACTCCACCTTATTACTCAACACACTTTCTCCCAGCACTGAGAAATACTTTGTTTAGAGTGTAAGTCGCTAGTTATAAAAAGGGACTGGGATTGAACTTCATAATTATCAGACGAAACTGCTTTGAAATGTCATTCTAAATGACTATAAAACGATTTAAATCACTTACTTCGGAAGGTTTCGCTTTTAATCTTAAAAGATAATCTACCATGGACATAATAGAAGAAGAACAACCAACACTAAAACCACGACCACGAATTCATCTCGACAAAATTAGGCACTCGATGTGTATTCATGGGCATACACCCAATTGGCAATTGTTTGGGTGTAAATAATTTATAATAAAAATAGGGCCTGTTTTGTTGTTAGAGTGTATCGGTGCGCTTGGCTACAGAACGCATAGCTCTGTAGCCATGGCGCGGTATGTTCAGGGTAATTATGTTTTATATGATTACTTGTGCAGGGGAAGAGTTTCCTGGAGTTTTTTGAGTGATGCACAAGTAATTTAACATAAGCATGATTGATGTGACTTCATATTTTTTTCTAATTTATCATATATTACTAAGGATTTTTGAACAAAGGTTAAGAGAATGATTTTTTAAATGGTCCCTCTTGACCGAGACTGCATAGTAAATGCATGTAGCAGGTTTTCACAAATTACCGTTTGGAAATCCCCAACTGCAAATCGAGCAGATCGTGTCCTAACCCCACCCTGTACAACCACCACATGTATAGTCTCACATCTGGATCGATTACGCCGTGACAACAGAGAGACAGAATGCTTGCTGCTTGTGGCCGATTGTAAGTTATAAACGGTAAACGCGATGAATAGTGTTTGGTGTCCACGTGTCAGGTCACGAGGAGGGTCCGTGTCAGTAGCAGATATCAGTGGCCTCTTCGGGTTCGACCGATATCTATAAATCCAGACATGTTAATCAAGGTCGTACATATGAACCCTCCTGCCCAAATTGCTAATTATTTTTTTTCCAAAGACACCTTATAATTATGTCTAAACGTTCAAAATTTCCTTTCCCTAACTGATTCAAAACCGACGTACGATACGATAATCGGTTGTTTTTTTTCCATGTAGGGATACGTACGTCATTTTTACCTGAAGGGTCCCCCGAAGCAAATAATACCAATCAATGCCGTGACGGTCATCAAATCTTATTTTTTTCCAAAAATTGCCTGTTATTCCCATAATCAAATTCCTTTTTAAGATCAACATCTGTATATTGTTTCTTTAATAATAATATTTCAATTGTCCCCGCAAGGAATGTGAAAAAGATGGGTCCATATCTACAAACTGAAAAAAAGTCCACCGGCTAAATACCCTTACCGTGGACTGAAGGAGCCGACGATCCCCCGTTTTAGTTTTAGCCAGGCTTACAGCCACTTGCACGAAGCTGCGGGGGTTATGCGTCGAGACCGTTTGTGATCTAAATCTCTTTGCCGCGGTCGTCTAGCTGTAACTATGTGGAAAAGCTGTCCCAAAACTTGTAATTGAACCGGTGTTGTGACCCCTGGATGTAGAGGGTTTTGGTTGGAAAAGCCACAGTCATTCAATTTGCCATCTTTTTGTGGCAAGTTGTTTTCACCAAAGAGAGGAGAATTTTTAAAAATACCGAAACCCCCATCCAAATCAGTCATTCCGTCGGAAAGCTACGACTGTATAAAATAATCTTTGCTTTGGGTGTTTTTTGACCCCGTAGTGTCAAAATCTGTGACAATCATATGAAATGTTCAATTCATTCACTTCCGACTCTTGAAAACGGTGTTATGAAGTCAATGGACCTTGTAACAATGTATAACCCTGAACTGGGCGCCCAAGCGCGCCCAACACGTGTAAGTGTACATCGAAAACCCACAAATTGAATTATTTTAACTTCCGGTTATTTGAATTTGTTTACCGCTGTGGCTGTTTTATAGTCGATCCATGTCCGAACTGAATGCCATGTCAGTTTCATCTGAAAGGGATTAATGTTGGATAATCTACTTTAATACCTAATTAATGTTATACATATATAAATTAATTAACCTCGTCTTCCGAACGGGAGGGGGTTGTTACCGCACTCTTCTATTCTTTTCGCCAACCAACCCGGGTCAAATGAGTTAATGTAAATTACCATTGACACTTTATGCTCCGTTTCATCCTTCATCCCCCCCCCCCCATTAAAACAACACTACCGGGTTATGTGAAGGTAAGGTTGATCCCAAAGTGATGGATAGGTGTGGCAATCACCCTCCCCCAGGCGTAAATCCCCGGGGATGGGGGAATATAGCCCCAGGCGGCCCCAATATTTTGGATGAGGGGGATGGTCAATACGACATGCCCCCCATGTTGATACCCATATCACGATTTTTCACTTGACCCAACATGACCCATATTTAACCTAATAGTTTAAAATGGGGTAATTTTCGCGCTTCGTGCGCATTTGTTCCAATTACAACTATATTTATATTTATCTTCTAAATGGCAAAAATTTTTAGCGCTGTCATATCTTTCAGCAACTCAATTTCATCCCCATAAAATTTTCCTCAACCCCTCCACCAATGTCCAAAAAATTTTACGCCCTGGCCCCCCCCCCCCTTTCAGGAGGGAATCCCACCACGCCCAGTACGTACACAGGAATATCACGACACTTTTCTTTTAGTTGCAATAGAATAGCCGGTCCCCCCCTTCCCCCTCCTATTTCCTTGATACCAAAATAGTACCAACATACTAACGTGTCATAATGACGTCATAATACTCTACATGATGGAAAAGGTTTTAGTGTTACAATATAATTTGTGAGCCGTACATTTGCAAAATATCAATGTTTCTTCCTATAGCAGTATTTTAAACTTTATTACCTTATGACGTCAGAGTGACGTCACGTTATTTTCTACATATTTTGATACCAATGGAAAAGTCAAAGTTAATAAATTCTAAGCTTATACTGTAGGTACCAAACTTATAGTATTTGGGTGTTCATAAAGGCAAATTCAAACACCGAAGGCCAGACATCCCTCCTGCTGAGAGGGTGATTTAATACCCAGGCGGCAACGTGATAAGGTCTTTGGAACTCGTGTGTTGTGGGTCTTCTTATCTATTCGGTTCACATGCAAGGGGTGACGCCCATTCAAAACCAGTCTCCGTGCTGGGCGCTGACTTTTTTAATATTGCACGGAATAATATTGTTTGGGTGGTTTATACACACATAATGTCACTTCGATACAAACAACCTCCCAAAATATCATTGTTGATGTTGGGTGCTATTGGTGGTTAATTTTTGTCCTACCCATTGCCACACACCGAATGAAATGACCATCAGTCGTTCCCCCCCTTGTTTAAATAAACCGCCTCATGAATACATCTTTTCACCTAAGCGCGCATTGCATTATGAGAAAAAAGAGTATCTGAGCACAATGATCCAGGTGCACTATTATTACACCTGGCCACCTCTAACACATACATTAATTTGTATCACTACCGATTAGTGTATATGCAAAGCGGCACCCACAGTATGTGGAAGAAGCGGAGGAAGCCATTGCTTTCTATTGTTGGTACTCTGTTTTCTTTGTGGTCGGCAAAACATGCGAGACGATGAATTTCTAAAGATGACATAACGTTTTGCCTCTCTATCTATATAGAACCTCTTTGGGTCCATGTCCTAACTTATATGAAACAGGGCCCGGAAGTAGTTTTCTACAAATACTCGGCTATGTGATTAAGCATAATTTTGTCACGTGTACTCTCTAAATGTAAACGAGTGAAAATTTCACTCCCCAAAAGAGTGAAACTCTTGTAAACCACTCCAAAATGAGTGGATTGTACTTAAAAGAGCGAATTTCCACTCAAATAGAAGGAAAGTCCCTCCAAAAAGTGTGGATTTCCACTCGTTTGAGGCGTTAAACGAATGACAACACCTTTGAGGAGTTAAACGAAGAACTACACAAAAACGAGTAGTTGGAGTGATTTTTACTCTTTTTGAGTGGAATTACAAGAGTTTCACTCTTTTGGGAGTGAAATTTTCACTCGTTACACTCGATGTCCAAAAATTCAAAAATCTTGGATTTTTGACCAAAAATCATGTTTTCCGGTCGATAATCCAAGATTTTCATTTGATAATCCAAGATTTTCATTTGATAATCCAAGATTGTTCATTTGATAATCCATGATTTTTGTTGTTTTCAAGAAAAAAACCTTACATTCCAATTGAATAATCCAAGTTTAGTTTGTCGAAGCCTCAATTCGGAAGGTAACCGCCTGCAGCACTTCTCCACGCCCACCACCGGCACTGCGGTGCCACTGTGTCTTGGCAGGGCCTACGCTCGGTTGAATTATTTCACTAGGCAACTGTGGAAATCAAGCCTATTACTGGTATTAAAATCCAAACTCGCTGAGAATCCCACCAACCAACAATGCCAGTGCAGTGGCGTACGGTCTTCAATGGTTATTCGAAAGAACGCAATTGGAAAAGCCGAGTGACGTCGACGCTGCACGTGCAGACGATTTTTCTGCTCAGCGAAGCGGCTTGGACGTTTGTAACTTTTTTTCCAGACATTGTGGAAAAGGCTTCGCGGGGGGTTGTTTTGCCATATACGGGCGACGCTTTATCTAATTCAAGTTTTTAATAGCCAATCACAAAGATACGATGCACTGACGTAATATGACTGGATCAGATTAATTATTCATGAAACCGCTATAGGCTCTCATGATGGACCGCAATGGAGCGGACATCGTTTATCCAATGAGTACAAACTCTGTGCCCATTTGCCATACTTGGTTCAGCCCATCATGGTATGAAATCAAAATAACAAGACGCTCGGCTGCGCCTCGCAGTGAGCGATTCCTATAAGTTAGCAATTTCTAATATGGGAGGGGATTCGGGTAGCCGTTCAGTGTTGACTTGCGAACGGTAGTATTCGTTTTAAACATGAGTATTCGTGTATAAATGGAAGGTAGTGAAACTAGATTTCTGAACCATTTTTCTATACAGTGTGCGTCAAAAAACCCTACATTCAGAATCAAAAAATAATTAAAATAGTTCGAATTGTTTTTGCTCAAATGTTTGCTATCGTTATAAAGAAGGATAAACAGGCTATCAAACACGTTTTATTGTTGTCATTGACTTTGGATAGGAAGAAGTTACTCCTATTTTGCTGAGAGACTGTAAAAATCCTGTCTGGCCGATTTTGATCCAAACAAAGATACATCGCTTACATAGAGTAACATGCTCTTCAGCAGTTATTTGAGTATAACATTTAACACCAACATTTAGTGTTAACACTAGAAGGTGGGGAGTAATTGAAAGGATGATAAAAATAATATCCCAGATTACAAAAGAACTGCTAGTAAAAAATGTTCAATTTTTTTTTTTCCCAAATAAAAATTCAAGATAGCTGGTGTAAGACCCCAGGTTTACTTTGGTTCAGCAGATTTCATTTTTTGAACCTAAAAAAAAAAAAAAAACAACGAACTTGGGGAGCAAAAGGTGAAACCATAGAAGTTTTTTTATTCCCCGTGAAAAAACAGCAGTACGATATTCAATATTAAGGGATTTAAGTTGGTATAACATTATCGGAACATAATACAATGAAATATACCAAATATGACGTACCAGATGGTTGGCAATGGTCATGGAGTCTTCTTGCGAACAAAACACCCTTTTCACGCATAACTTTCGAAGCATTAGAACGATTAAGGAAGCCGCCACGTTGATTTTGTACGCTTCGTTTTGCCACAGCCATGTTTAGTCGTTCACACCAATTGAAAAGGGTAGTCCAAGTTCGGCCTTATGAAGCCTACCGCTTTTACTTGTTAACATTGAAATTAAAACCAGCGTTTAATTTACGTTTTTTCCCTTTAAAATGTATAAATTTATCAAAAATGGCATACATTTCTGCCTAATTTTTTATAAAATGAGGCTGGGATTCTTGAGAAAATATAGTTTTTAAATAAAATTAGAAACTCTACATCATACCAAGAAGCGCTACTCGTACATTGACCAAGTACGTAGATGGCTGAAACCGCGCATTAGTGGGTATCGAACACTAAGCTCATACCATGGATTGAAACCTGGGCTTCTAAATTGAAGCACTGATAGGCCCTAGGTAATCCAAAAACGAGTCCAACAGGTGGTTAAGATCCCGTCATTTATACAAAATTTTTCTCAATGAAGTGGATCCGCGACATAACAGACTCCAGAATCAAGCCATTATCGAGCTCATTTTATTTGCGCGTATGGGATGGCATTTCTCTAAAACGTGCACCCGGGCTACAACTTCTGTTAAACAGGTTTCTCTAGAATTGGATTGTGTGCGGTAGACTATAGTCGTGTCCACACGGTAGTTATTACCGGTATTAACTAGGTCCGATGGGAATTAAAAAAAAAATCCCACTTTAACAAAATTCCCCTCACGCCTATTGTACCCTATTGTAATCGGCCTTCACAAATGCGGTCTGACATAAGTCACTTAATACCGGACCTAAATCGATCGGTTTAGTGTTTGATATAAATTTGCCGTGTGAACGCACTCTATCGGATCTAACTAGGGCTTAAGTCCGACGATTTATTGCCGAGAAGAGCAAGGTTAAGTCCGGTCGTAACTTTACTACCGGTATTAGTAAAGTAACGTGTGGACATGGCTCTGTCGGCCTTAACTGTGACCAGTATTACAAAAACAAGTATGCACCTGTTCTACTGACATATTAGAGGTGTGAAGGAATTTGAAACCTAAGTGACTTATCCGACCGCAATGGGGAGACGATTACAATAGGGTACGGGTACAATAGGCGTGAGGGGAATTAGTGATTTGTTTTTAATTCCATCGGACTTAGTTAATAACGGATTAACTTAATAACTACACGTGGGGACCACCAAGATGCCCGCCGTTGCTCCATTCTCTATAATACAATTACTGTTGTGTAGCAATCCATTGTATAGAGATCAGTGGTTACAGTGAGACTGCGATATAAACAAATATACGCGACCCCTTTCAATGTCCCGTTTTCATGGATGTTAGTGGTTTAGGCCAACTAAACCTTTGTTGAATTACAAAATGATATCTAAAACACCCCTCTTAACATTTTGATCAAATCACTGAAGTTTTAAAAAGTGTAGTTTTTTTTTTGCAATAAAAAATTCTAAACGAACTTCGCTCCTATCCTTTGTGTGCTCAACGAAGTTCAAAAGGATGAGGCTTGTGGCAAACTTGCACGTGATATATGCGCGTATAGGATATATTTTCGCTGGCTTCTGTTTCGGTATTGAATGGGGCGTTGTAAATATACCACAGGGAATAAACATGGTAGCTTCCATGATCGTTGTACAGTTGTGTATATTGGTCGGAATAAATCTGGATTTTTTCGCAAGGAATACTCCAATGGCCATGAAACCCATCTAGTACGTTTTATTTAGGGATATTTCATTATATATGTGCCGATAGATTTATACCAATAAATCGCTTTAAGATTGAATTCCGATTTATCTACAGAAAACTTCAGCTTTAGTTCTTCTTGCAATTTATGGACGCTGCGTATATTGTATTTGTGCAAAATAATTACCTTAGAGATGTAAAACAAAAATCTCTGAGCAGTTTCATTATGTTCATGAACTGAGACATTGATATGGGGTGATTTTCAATAACTGACTCTTTATGATTGAACAATGGTAATTTAATTTTTTGAAGATATTTTACTCTTAATTATGTTACACAATAGACCATTTTATTCAAACTGATATGTTTTGTCGAGAAGAAATCGATACCATCGGAAATTGCATGTGTGAATTGTCTTTGCTATAATGTGTTATGGTATACGTCGGTGTCAGTCTCTCCGCATTGTTTGGCTAAAATCGGCCAAACTGAATTTTTAGGTCTCTCCGCAAAATTGTCATAGTTTCTGAACCCAAAGTCCGAAAGACACCAAATAAAAATCTTCTGATAGCCTGTTTATCTCTGTAAACAACCAAAGCAAACATTGAAGCAAAAATAACGTTTAACCTTTGAAGAAAAAATCTTTCCTGAATGTAGGGTTTTTATTGACTCACACTGTATACTGTGACATGTGTACAAGTTTACATGGGCGCCGGACTAGGCTTAGGCTTTTCTATGTGCCATGTGTTCGGGTTTACATAGTCCAAGATATTCTGACTGGACACTCCATATTAGGGGTCGTAGTCCCCGGGCTTCGCCCGGGCTACGACGTTCTCGAGCTAGGGTTTACATAGACTAAGGCACGGGGAGGAGGAGGGTCAATAGCAATGATTATACACGGGGGATGTACCTCGAAAAGGGACATAGCCGAGCGTCTTGAACAAGACTAGGTTATTGGCAGCCAATTCCACGCCCCCTCGTTCCAAAAATCCTGGATCCGCAGTTCGGCACAATATAACAAGCTACTATGCTCCATTCAGCAAGCTTGTTATATTGCCCCTACTCGAAATGAAGAGTCGTTAAATGTGGAAGGTATAAATGTTTAAATGAAATTTGAAACAAATTGTAATGTTTGAACTAGTATTGGAGTGGTTAAGATTTTGTCTGTATCATTTTTGTAGAATTTCTGAGGTAACCTGTGAAATTCCAATTTCTAGAAAGATTTTAAAAAAGGAGTGGGCGTGTTAAAATCATGCAAATCTTTGAGACCCTGTAGCTCGAAAAATAACCATCATACACTTTTCAATTTTGTTGAAGAGGCATGGGCCTAATCTGTGACTGTGTTTCTGTAACACATTCCATCTGTGACTTGTGTTTTTTCAACCTATTAGTCATATAAACGGTCCCCAAAAATAAGTCCCCCTCTGGGATGACCAGACTTTGTCATGAAAAAACTCACTTTGATGGGCATATTTCTTCGCATCAAGTAATTTATTGTTTACAGGAAACACTTTTCCATGTAATACAGTTCATCATTTGTTGAAACGTAATGCCTTTTTCTAACAACAAGCATTGTGTAAAAATGATGTTTTCAAAACAGACCAAAAGAAGTTGCACTTTTCAACTTTCTAAAGTGCCAACATGTTTACAAAAAGTTCATTCAAGTTGAGCGCATGTTTCAAACTGTTTCATTGAACATAACGATTCATTTCCTTTCTTTGTCGATGACCAGCATTCAACTTCACCCTTTTTCTTGGTCTCCTTGCATGTAAGCCATATTCATTGAGTCTATTCCTAACTGTCAAGAGACACATTGCGTTTCTCGGTTGCCCTCGTCTTCTGTGTACACGCCCTCTAATTTGACGAGTTGAAAAAGAAGAATAGTGAGACGAGTCATTATTTTTATTAACATTATTTTGGCTTAATTCAATTGTTATCGCAAATGATTATGCAAAATGTTATTCCTTTATTTTAAATTACTAACCTGTAATCTTGCGCCGGGTATAAAAAAAAAAAAAAAAAAAAACACTTTTCCATGTAATACAGTTCATCATTTGTTGAAAGGTAATGCCTTTTTCTAACAACAAGCATTGTGTAAAAATGATGTTTTCAAAACAGACCAAAAAAGTTGCACTTTTCAACTTTCTAAAGTGCCAACATGTTTACAAAAAGTTCATTACTTTAAGTCTGCTTCAGTTTAGTTGAGCGCATGTTTCAAACTGTTTCATTTAACATAACGATTCATTTCCCTTCTTTGTCGATGACCAGCATTCAACTTCACCCTTTTTCTTGGTCTCCTTGCATGTAGGCCATATTCATTGAGTCTATTCCTAACTGTCAAGAGACACATTGCGTTTCTCGGTTGCCCTCGTCTTCTGTGTACACGCCCTCTAATTTTATGAGACGAGTCATTATTTTTATCAATTGTTATCGCAAATGATTATGCAAAATGTTATTCCTTTATTTTAAATTACTAACCTGTAATCTTGCGCCGGGTATCTGCCATGTTAATTATGGATATGTCCTGCCGTACTGTTGTACAGCGGGGTCTCCCATGACGGGCAATCGTTGACCTCACCAGCTGCATCTTCCTTGGCATCTCTTTTACAAGAACACCTTCTTCCAGAAATGGCAGTGAATCTCGCTCGTTCTAACTCAGTTTAACAAACCCCATTGCTTGAGTGATTGAGAAAATCACATTGCCCAAAATGTGTCATGAAAGATTTCTTGCACATTTGCCAGTCCTCAATCATCAACAGTTCATTCCAAAGCATTTCATGACCCACACCTGAATCAATCATAAAGCATTATCTTGTCTTTTCATGACCCATAACCTGTTTCACTTCTTGCCCTCATCATTACGAAAAAATTATGTATGGGATTACAAGGCCGAATAATTTGGCAGTGCATTTCAAATTGTTTATGCATAGGTACCACTTAATGAGTTCCATTCCATTATGTTGCAATAGTTGCAACAAGTAAAAGTGAAACTTTTTGGGCCTGTTTTGAAAACAATAATTTTACAAAACTGCTGTGGTTAGAAAAATGCATTACCTTTCAACAAATGATGAAGTGTATTACATGGGAAAAATGTTTCCTTAAACAAATAAATTATTTGATGGGAAGAAATACACCCATCAAAGTGAGTTTTGTATGACAAAGTCTGGTCATCCCGGAGGGGGACTTATTTTTGGGGACCGTTAATCTATGGACTTTTGTTCTTTAATATCTATGGTTTGTGTTTCTATCATAAAGACCTGAACAATTTAGATCTATATACTTTGGAGAAAATCGTATTTTTAAAAAGAAATCCTTACATACAAATGTGGTATGCAGCGTAGATACAAAACATTTGCTGGAGTATCTGGAATGTTGATTTTTTTTTTTTAGGATATCAAGTGAACCATACACAAAATAGATGCTATGAATTGCACTTTAACATTTACAGACCACATTTAAGATTTACAGACCTAGTAAATGCATCAGTGTTTATTTTGTTGATCGGCCTTCAATCAAACCCTGGTATTCATTCTGTATCTTACCAATCTCATAAGAGATTTTAAAAAATCAACTCTTGACGATTTTGAAGGTTCATTTCGTAAAGTTACATGAATGGGAAGAACCTTCACGTATGTTTACAGAAGGAGGAGGATAGTGGAGGAACATATCAGATATAACCGTATTCTGTCATCTTATCGCGACTACAATTAGGAACATATAAACCCTTAACATATGTTTTTAACAGACTGGTCAGGCTTTGAAAGCGCGTCACTGGAAGAGCCAGGATTTGATCGGCACTGGGAAAATAGTTCATGAAATCAAGGTAAGTTTTTGATACAATCAATGTTTACAAACTTTACATCAACTGTGAAGTTTTGTGTGGATGGATTCTGATTTCGGGATTGGCAGGGAATGAATTGGCTATGAAGACGAGGTTTTACAACGAGTTGTAGTTTATTCCGTATTGAATGCGTTTCACACGATTTGGCACTCCAACAAACTTCTATAGTAAATAAGCTCACAAAAAAAAAAAAAATAGCTGCCTATTCTTCCTCCGTAGGATGACTATTTGAGGATAATAAGTCGGTTCTAATGCTCCGATTTACTCCCGATGTCAAAATCTTCATGTAGGCTATAGAATTTCTTTGATGCTTTGTTTAGTTCAAACTGACCAAAAAGTAATGGAAAAGCTATAAAGAAATTTCTTTAGTTTGATAATACTGAAAGAAAAATGGCATCATTTAGAATTAAATGTAGTCATTCCTTGACATTAATAATGACATTGCATTGGGGTAGGTGTTAACCTTTCCCCAGTTTTGGGGTTAAACCACAACTCTTAAAAAAGGGTTAAATATGACCTATAAATGAGGCAAAATCATTTAAAAAAATATTTGAGCTACGAGAAAACAACATACTATCCTCCCCTACATCACCGACAATCTACAAGTTGATTTTGTTTAGGGCTGTCTGATTGATACATTAACATGTTCCCAAAAGAATGGACAGGATAGGATATGTATTCATAGGCTCCTCTGAAACCAACTGGCGTATGCCTTGATATCTTGTTTTGAGGCCTACGGAGATCATGATTTTGTGTCATACCCAAGTTTCGGGTCACGAAATCCAATAAAAATATTTAAAAACAACAATGGATCACTTGGATGCTGCAATCGCATGTGGCAGAATCTTCCAAATAAAAGGCAAAGACATACAATAACATTAACACCTTAGGTCACAATACAAAAATATTAAGGTAACAATTCAGTTGCCATTTTTCATAGGTACGAGTTATTTACCACTGCTGTATGGCGGAATATTGATTGTAAATTTTCTAATTTCATTTGTAAATACTAAATATAAGGGTCCACTTATTTGTAAACATTATAGGTCATTCTTACATTAGAGACTGATGAACGGAAATATAATTCAAATAATAAGCAGAATTATTCTGATGTGAATTGATCCATAGATAAAGTCAATCCATAGCTCATGTTCAGTTCACATTCCAAAGGAATAGTGTACTATATTCTTTCCATTTTGTCCAAACGTTTTATTCTGTTCCATTCAATAAAGGAAGTGAACAGTCATTTGCCATTACTTGCACGTATCACACTTGTCTTTGAAAATTAAGTTTCCAAGTAATAAATTTAATTCGACATGGAATTAGGTTATATAAAAAGCAAAACTGTAATTGACCAATTCGATTATTTATTGTATTGTTTAATTTTAAATATTCCAAATATCAAAGCCACGTTTGATAACGACCTGAACAGTCAATGTAATACACGTTCCCAATGTCCAAATGTGCTACATGTAGGTTCCTGTTCTTTCTCTACAAAAATTGTATATAGTTGCTTTGTTGACATTTGAAATGTGAAATTTTCTCTCATATGTTCAGTTTAATGTTAAATGATTTGGTGTTGTAAGGAGCAATTTCATTGTTGCAATATTTTTTCCATTCATTTGGTAGGGCTTTTTAACTTTTGGTAATTAAAACATGGACATTTTACTTCTCTGACAGTTTTACCAAGTCATCAACTAATTATTTACAATTATATCACTGAATACATAAATTTAGACCCTTTCTGTGCTCAAACATGAGCAAGCTATTCCAAATTGATGTCACTACTGTATTATACGATATGATTTGATTTTGTAGGATTTCAACTAGTCGAATTATTGACCGTTGAGTATCTCTCTCTCTAGCAAAAAACAGATTCCACGATATCTTGGTAAAAGTTGAATTGATTATTGGTATTTCATTAATCTTTATGCTTACAGTTCAATCTTACAGGAAAATCTAACCCCCTATAGAGTCAAACCAGTAGTTTGCAATTTTCTTGAATACATTTCATCACAACTGTTATATCATTCTATAGATCCATATTATCTTTAGGGCTGTATCTGAACCATCCAAGTTATCATTTAAGACTGCCACCTTCCTTTTTTGA
Organism: Ophioderma brevispina; assembly: GCA_023653785.1. Classification (NCBI taxonomy): domain Eukaryota; kingdom Metazoa; phylum Echinodermata; class Ophiuroidea; order Amphilepidida; family Ophiodermatidae; genus Ophioderma; species Ophioderma brevispina. The sequence goes on from JAMKCH010084837.1 coordinate 16,513, forward strand.
ACCCCATAAAAATGAAATAAAATTCTATTTGCTTCTTTAAGAGGTGTGATTGGCAACCACCCCTTTCGGGAGAGAATTACCAACATTGCCTAGTACAACACAGGAAATCACAGACACTTGATTTTGGTTACCAATAGTTAGCCATGGTCCCCTTCTTACATGATACCAAAAATGGTATCAACATGTTCTAGATGACGTCAGAAGACGTCCGAAGTTCACCATGTCTTACAACCGTCAATTCCCATAGTAAACAGTGTGTGAAATAGGGGGACTGATGACTAGTTTTATATATCCAGAGCATTTAGTGCTAAATAATGTGTTTGAGTTCAGTAAAATTGCAAAATATCAGTTTTCCCCCTATATCCAGATTTCATACTTTCCCCAACTTATGGCGTCATAGTGAAGTCATAATGGGGATGGTTGGTTATTCTTTTTTATACCAATGGAAAGGAAGAAACCTCAAGCTTCCTGTGGTAACCAAATTTATTATGTATGGATTGTTTAGAAGGAAAATCACACGGGGTGGTAACCACCCCCTCCCTTTTGGGAGTTTTGTTACTGAAAAAATTGAGTTAAAAAGTTTCAAAGAGGTCATCATCATTAAGGCCATACACTATTATGATTTGTAAATGTACAATTTAGTTCAAACTTTGCACAAATAAAAAGTAATATGTATTTATATGACGGTATAATGACAGTCGTTCTGCCAAATTACAACTTAAGCCCTCAGTTTCAGAAAAGTCATGTTTTTTGAATCTACATAATGCTTCCCCACATATGTCACTGTGTATGTGAATGTAGCTCAAACGAAGTCCTTATAATAGAAAATTCTTTCTTCTTTTCATATTGTTGGCTAAGCAAGTGTTTGGCTTTTTGCTCTTGTCGGCTGGTTGATACGCAAAGGTGAAACGTATTGCTTTGCACCTTCTGATTGTGGCTAAGCAACGCGTTGCTTTCATAAATCAAGCTATCAATATTGATTGTCTGGGATTGTTCATCATAGAATACAGCCAAAAACAATTATAGAAAATTAATTATGTAAATTAATGCCAGTAGTACAGTTGAACAATGGTTACAATATTAAGCAAAAGATTTTGCATACAAGTTCTAGATGAATATAATTACATTGTAAGTGAAATAAGTTGCTAATGAGAGCAACGCGTTGCATAAGTACGGTAAGGAAATCAACGGTTGCTTTTTTTAGGTTTCTGATTGCTGCGGACAAATGGCACTAACAACGCTATTGGTGAAACTCGGGTCAAGTGACTCTGACTAGGACAAAAAGCTTTTTTTTTTTTTTTTTTATTGTCAATTAGTGGGGCATATTTATTAGTCCAATGCTCCAAGTAAATTATATTTAGTCTTAACTACATTAGAAAGTTTTATCAGAAAGATCATTTCCAAAGTAGAAATAGTAACTACTCTATAATATCGCCGGGATTGGTGAAAATCTCTATGTTCAGGAGGCAGCATCTTCCCGGGTTTATTAACCATTTCATATTAAGAGCGCTGCCATATACTAGTATACATATTTCTAATAAAAGTATATTAATCTGAATTTTTAGGACCTTCAGATGTACCATGAGAATTGCTTGGTCTATATTCAGCTATTATACCACACCATGGGGGCCTTCAATATTTAACGTGCTTCAGAAGTTACATAGACAAAATTGGTGTTATACACATAATTGATCATATTAGTCCCCATTTTTAAAAATGATCCGTTAGGAATTTGAAATAAAGTGCTCTATATTGACGTTGTTTTTCGGGGAGGAAACTAAAACATAATGGCAGCCTTTGAATTTGGTGTTCTCTAAAGTTAGACCAGAAGACTAAGAAAAAGTAGCATTTCACCATTAGTACAATATATTAGTCTGTTTATTTTTAATCTTAAACACAAAATTGTGTTGTTTTTGATAATTTCACCCAAAAATGGCTGAAAAATATATGCAAAAATTGAGCGAGCGCTTTTTGGGCATAACTCAAAAAACCAAAAGTGATTTTCATATTCATTTCTGTTCTCAGTTGCATTCTTCAATCTGTTTCAACTGAGCCCTATAATGTAAAAGTATTGACAAACTTTCAAGTTGTGATGTTGCGTATGGCGCCCTTGACTTATCATACTACTCTGTTCCACACTTTTACAGATTTCAGGGTTTCTGTTAATAGCTACACCAGAAACAATTGGCAAATACTGTGGGATTTATTTCCTAATAATAAAATGTATGCTTTGCAACGAACTGTTGGAGCTGCTGGTAGTTTGATTGGACGAAGGGAGGAGATTGTTTTTTAGTGCGATCCAAAATTGGTCATACTTATAGTTATTTGCTTAGTGGTGAGCCAGTCCCTTGGTGTATTCCTTTGATTGTGCTCTTTCTGTGAAGCACGTACCCTTGGAATGCGCTGATTATGCTCTTATCCGTAGAACAGATTACAACGTCCCAATTTTGAAAACCGTTTCAAGATACCGGTATAAGGCCTCTTCAGGGGATAACATGAAGTAGGGGATTTGTTTAAATAATTTAACTGTCTTTTTAAAAATGTTGAATTCGTATTTACTGAAGTGTAGTTTTCATGGTTTTTAAAGTCTTGTAAATTGTTACTTTATCATTAATGACACGATTATGACAAATTGTGTGTTATCGGTAAAATTTTAATACTCACTCACACTTTCTGAACATAAAAACGGCTTTGTGAAATTGTTGAGAAGTAATTCGGTGGACCCTATCTTTTTTTTCTTTCTTATTCGGAAAGTCTGCTGTAGTTGCGCACTTGTTTTCAAATTCAATATTTATAATTAAAAATGCTTGAATAAAAATAAATTTTCCATAAATTAATCACTATAACGTATTTCCAGTGGCGCGTTCGCTTTAGGTCTTGGCGTCATCATCTGACGTTTCAGATGTTATTGTGGCATGGCTTCTTAGGAATGATGCCCAGATTAACCATCAAAAACACTTTACCATGTTCACCTAGCCGAGGAATCAGCTTCATTTGAGGGTCATGGAAATTCGGTGAGTTGTTGTTATTGAAGTAGTAGAACGTGGTTAAAACCTGTCAATGTCTGGCAATAATTTCAGTATTCAACATCAATCGTTTTGAAATAGCATTATGTAACCATGGAAAAACTACCTAAGAAGTTCATTATTCTGGTGAGGAAAACCGCGAGTTTTTAAGAGTGTTTTTTTTAATTTTCGGTTTTTTTGTTTTTTTTAATGTGTTATTTTTTTTCTGACACACTTTATGAATTCGGAAACATTGGCGGAATAAAATGTGGTTTTCCGTGAAGGGTTCCGAATTCATAGGTGTGTCAGAAGGGGGAATTGTGTGCGTACGCTGGGCTATCATTGGATGGGTTTTAGGTGGGATTCCCAATGGGGCCCATGTGGGTTGTAAATGGGTAACTCATGATGTGTTTATGCCTCATGGGGCCACTGTGGGTTTGTATGGGGCATGGTGGAATGGTATTCATGGTGGGCTATTCCTGCGGGCCAGGTAGGAAACCCATTAGGGTGTTTATGGGTTACTTTGTGTTGGTTCCCATTGTGGGATTAATCTGGGCTACCAATCATTGGTGGTTTTACCCAAGTAACGGTCAGGGGGCCCACTGGGTTTTCACGTGGGTTACATGGGCTACGTGGGCATGGGAATTAACATGGGCTTTCTAAATGGGGCCAGTGTAGGTTTTCAATGGGTAAAACGGATAGGCTGCTTTACTGGGCTTTATGGGGGTTTACTAAATGGGGCCATTGTAGAGGGGGGGGTTCTTCAAGGGTCAATGATGAGTTCTTTACTTGGGCTTTAGTGGTTTCCTAAATGGGGCCATTTAGGTTTTAATGGGTCAATGATGGGTTTCTTTACTTGGGCTTTAAGGGGCGTTTCACCAAATGGATCGGCGGCCATTGTAGGTTGTCAAGGGAGTCCAATGATGGTTTCTTTAATTGGCTTTAAGTGGGTTTCTAAATGGGGCATTGTAGGTTTTCAATTAGGTCGGCTGAGTATATTTTATTCAACTCATATGCAAGGATGGGCATTTCCAGTGCCCATTTTGAGACAGTTGTGGGTATAAAAGTTTTATTTTCCATTCTTTTGTATCAAATAATTATTATCTAACTTTATTTATAGGTCAACTAAAATCATTCCCCTGTCGATATGAAGGCCAATACGTACCAGATTTAATCATTTTGACTTCAACAATCCTTTAAATAATCTAATTTGATGCCAATTGTCAGTAGTACAGTGGTTCGACTGGATAGAGCATCAGGCTTAAGATCATGAGGTCCCCGGTTCGATCCAACCAAGGTAAGTAATACATAATTATAACCAGTGAGTATGAGATGCAAGCGATGCCTAATGAATAGTTGGAATTAAAACAATATCCAAACTGTCTAGACTTTTTTTCCTTGAATTAAAAGATAGTAATTAGCCGAACAGGAATGTGATTTGTGATTGGCCCCATAAGGGCCCCATAAATTACCCAGCTAGGCCCAAGTAGATAACCCACTGGGGGACCATAATGGTTCCCGACGACAAAAAAAAGAGGGGCCCCACATGGGCAGCCAATTTGGGGCCCAGAAACGTGGCCCATCAGGACCCATATTGGGACCCTGGCCCCAAGTGGAGGGGAAGTGGGTTCGGATGGCTCGCCCGAAACGGAAACACCCGTTTTTTAAAGCTCGTTCCAAGCTGACTTCAAAAAGAGCTGCGAATAACTCATGGAGGAGAAATGCCTGACAAGTGTGGGCAGGAGATATAGTACCCGGACTCACAGTTTCCGCCTAAAATGGTGACCAATAGGGCAATCGATCAGTTTTGAACTCTTCACGCAACAGCTTATTCCGTTGTCAAACAATGTCCAAAAAATACACTCCATATTTTTATGCATGCTATTAGTTTACTCAAAATTAGCTACTTTTCAACAAAACATTTCGTTCATGAATCTTTGTCTATTAAAGCCACTATTAAAGATTTTTTTTCTTCAACATTTTAAACAATCGCGCCCCCTATTTTCACAAGGTCCATTTAATTGCACTGTGTATTGGAAAATTAATTGTAGGTAAAGACCCCTGTAATATGGCTAAACTTAACACGCCATTATTTGTCAAGAAATGGTTATTTTTTATGGCTTTGTTTACTATTAAAAGTCGGGGATCCGACTCTTTTAGGTCTAGAAGCAGTCGTGAATGGGCATTCCCAAAACCGATTTTAAAGGCTTAATGGTTTGTTTTTCACAAAGAACAGTAATATAATGGTGTTGATATGAATCTAACACTAGCCAATTAGGAGGACCACACAGCGGCATTTTAATTTGGAAAAAAAATAAGCTGATTGTCAGTGGCTTTAACGAGCATGGTAACAGAAGACACTAGGGGCGTCTTCCGTTACCACGCTCATAAAGAGGGCATTTCGTGATCCACAGCCTAAGCCTCGTCCCCCCGATTGACCTCAAAAAGGTTGAGATTTTCATCTGAACCGTTAACATAGTAATCCATGTGTTCCATAAGCCGTTTCTGTACGGGCCTTAAAAGTCGAGTTCGTTGCACCCAACTAGTGATAAATTTTCCCATATATTCACCTTGAAGGGGGTGTCCACTGACTAGGATTAGGGTATGTTTCCGACCCGAAAGGTTGCACATTAGCGCGTACTGCCTATTTCAAAATGGCCCCATTTTTAAGAACACTGCTATGGTATTTTCAAATAGATAAAATTTTTTCAAGACTAAACGAATAAAGTTCTACCTTCCTTAAGTGGGCTAAACATTTAAGTGTCAAGATGGCGACCGGTGTAGGAGGCCATGTTTTGTTAAATGTAACTATAATGCCAAAATAGATGGGTAAGACTGCGGAGTAATATTTTTAGAGCACCAAAAAAGAGATTTAATGCCATTGGTTGTATTGCGTAATGATCATAAAACTCATGATGGCGGCGGTTATACCCGCCCCAGGGGACATAAATCAGAAGAAAACACCCCTGAAACATCTTTTGCGACATAATAAGAACCATACGAAAACTATTGATAACATTATTCCGCAATTTTCTCTCGTACTTCTGGATAATGGCAGACCACTCAACACACATATTGCGCTTTAGAAAGAAAGCGATTAGGCAGAGAGGTAGAGAGAGGAGAGATAGGAAGGAGCCCGTGTCAAGTCAGAAACAAAGATAGTACTTGATGTCTCGAAAGAAACTTAGGCCACAATATTAAATTTTCCTTCCTACATATTAGACAATTTTTTCACTTTCTCATAAGCATATTTTTTATTTGTTAATGCGAAGGGGAAACCCCATGACGTCACTGAGTAGTTGGAGTAGTCCTTAATACACACCACACCATTATTATGATTTTATTGATCGGTTGATTGAGTGTTGTCTTCTATTGGAAACTATTATAGAGGTCGCGGTGTAAAACTACGTATATGCCCAATAGTAACCAGCTCCTATAGTAACGACATCTCTAGGAACAAGTCATACCCCCTTTAATATTTTTTACATCTTGAAATGATTTAGGGTCATATTAGAAAGTGTTGTGTTTTAACGTCGAAAAGATGAGTAGGGCTGCTTTTTCTTCTGATTACGACCCTAGGTGAATAAATAACCGCCATCTTTAAAAACAAGCTTGTACGGGAAAAGATAAATGCCATAAATTCTTGTTGGAGCTCCAAAAAAACAATATCACCAGGTTCTTATTCAAACAATATGCCATTTTAAGTTCATTAGCAAAGTATGCCTCCTTGCGGCGGCCCCCATCTTGGTCGCCTAGATGTTTAAGCCCCTTCAGGAACTTAAAAAACTTGGTAATCGTGTAGTCGTGGACCAAATTTCTTATCTGTAATGAAAATTATATGGCTTAGTTTTACAAAAACAATGGCGGCCATTTTGAAATGGGCAGGAAATGCTAACGTGCAGATAATCCAGTCAGGGGGACATCCCCTCAAGTGTTAAATGGGAAATATATCACAATTGGGTTTGCAACGGACGAAAAATATGATGATGGCCAGCTATGACTATGGGTACCAATATCTTACGTGCAAATTCGGTAGTCTCGTTCTGTAAGAAATTCGCAATTGTATTTCTGTCCGTAAACGGACAGAAAGTATAGCACGTGGCCATATGGGACCGTGGGAAACGAGCATTTGCTCATAAACACAAAACCGCAAAGTTGGGATCAGCTAAAAAGTTGTGAATAGGCTTTTTTCTCAAGGATATCTAGTGAACAATAATAAACAGAGGTGATGGAAAAGCGCGGAAAACACCTTTAATGGGGAGTAAGATTGTCATATTTGTGCATATCTTTTGTGTATTTCTGTATGACAATGAGGGTAAATAAAAAAGCTAGTTTGGATCACAAAAAAGACATTATCAAAAATGGCAAATTCCTTTAAAAAAACAATTTTGAATCAATATCATATGAAAAGGTAAGTCGGGGACCCCTTTATTTATTTTGGATGTTGGTTCCCGTCTGACCCGCAGCAACGGTTTAAAAACGGTCAAACGCGATTATGCACATTACACCAATGCCAATTCAGGCTCAATTCTCTATACCTGATGTATACAAACGTTCAAATAAGTCAAGCTTCAAATTCAAAACAATGAGCTTTTTAATGAAAAGGTATGTAAGTTGAAAAAGACCTTACGATAGTTCAGTTTAATAGTATATTTAAATAACCCATGCCATATTCTTTGCAAGTCCTTGATCTCACTTTAACCATGGACTTTTAATTCCATGCTTTAACCATCATTAACATTGATACAGGCAGCGCTGTCTACACGCTTCCCGGAGACCGCGGAGAGAGCGGAGGGAGAAGACTCGAGATATTACCCGGGGCCGGAGAAAAGAGAAATACATTGGGGTTAAGCGTGACGAAACAAGTACAGCGTTCGTTGTAAGTGTATAAAAAATATAGAAGGGTTTATAACAAATTTACAGAATAAGGTAGTTTTACTTGCTGTGGGGGCGAAATGTTATAAAACGTGTTGTTTGTGGTTTTGCTGGACATGGAGCTTGCAACTTGGTCATGAGCGGGCACACCATCTCATTGTTAAGCGATTTTGAAAAGCCCTGAACCCCGGGGCGCGAAATTTCTTTCCGTAGGTTAATTTGCATGTTATTACAGCAGCTTTAATAGCCAATTAATAACATGATGAATAAGCGTTTCCCCAGTGTTAGTCGTACATATAGGCCTATCTATTGTATATACGCATGAGTCTGCACGGGGAGTCGCATTATTCCGTTAGGTTGATATTGAATTAAACCAAACATCGCCAACAAATCCTCTTGATTTAGTTATAAGTGATGGTTAAGAATTTTCTTAAAGGTGCAACAAAGAGATTTGAGCACCCAGATATTGGTCATAATAGTATTTCATACAGATTAGACACCCAATAGATTTCTTACCTTGTGATTGGCTACAGAAATGTCTTAAAAGAGAGAAAAAGGGATTTTGATTTGCCTCTAATTTAATATAAAACATAGGGGAATTTCGTATTTGCTCCTATACAAAGATTAGAAATTTCATTTAATTGTGTACCTAAGAAAACATTTTTCAGCATAATCCTTTTCAGATGGGAATATTGTTTTATGGAAAGCTTTACATTCAGGGCAAAAATCAGTCCTTTCGATTTTTTACCGACACCTGATATGTGAAATCTCTTGTTGCCACCTTTAATCTCTGTTTGTCGCAGCGGGTTCGAACCCCCATCGCTTCAGTTTGAGAAATAATTTGTTTTCAAATTTGTAAAAGTGAACATGAAATAGACGCTATAGTGTAATTTCAGAAGTTAACAGGTTAGCTACAAACCTTAAACTGCGGGACAAAAAATAAATCGCCCAGGGGCATGGGGTGAATAACAACGGGCTCAAATATTATACATGATAATGGCTGAGAGTGTGTTAGTTATAAAGAATATAAGGTAAAATTGTGACTTTCCATTTCACGTTCGCCTCGTGAAATGGACTATGGAAATTTGATCCGAATGATGCGGTTTACTATTGCACGAATTATAGGCAAGGCAAGATGAATCAATGGTTCTTTTATTTTAATTCCATGTGATAGTAAAACTACACACTAAACAAAACAACGTGTATTTACGGGGTCAGTAATCAACGAGGCGATTTACTACTCCGAAAAATAGTGGCCAAATTTTTACACGGAAAAGGTAACGGTCAACTTGACCCTTTTCGTGGTTGATAAAAAATTTGACCGTTTTTTTCGTAGTAGGTGCATAGTTGACTATGATGACACCGGAAAATAACACGTTGTTTTTAGGGTGATATTGTGACTCAAATATTGGAATCATGATATAAATCCTATAACTGCAGGCGTTGATGAAGGTCATTAATGTTTCATTAAGTGGATTTACAGGTTGTGAAATATACATTAGACCAACGGCGACATTTCCGCTAAAATCGACTCACTTGGCCATATCAATTACATTATTACCAACAACCTCACCAACCTTTTGGAATTTTTATGAGCTACAAAACTGCTATTTGAGCAACTTTTCTATCCAACAAACTATGTTGGCGAAAGAAATTTGAGAAAAAAAGCACTTTGAAATTTGAAATATTTGAGGGATTTTAGTCAAATTTGGCGTTGCCTTCATCTCTTCGTGCAGACCACAAGTGAGTTGTTTTGACATGGGAAGAGTAAAAGTAGACGTATTGTGTATGTTTTGTTACAGAGAAAGACTAGTATATTTAGCTCGTTCCCCCCATTGACCGAGCCCGCAGGCCGGTAGTTGAGATTTTGTATTTTGAAGCAAGGCTGGGCTAGGCTTTGGCATGCATGATGACTGTGATGATCACGTATTGTGTATTGTCGTGATAGTAAACATAGGCTACTTACTAGTGCAAAGTAGTACCATATACACATGCTACATGGTTCTGTCAAAAATGTCCTATTATGCTCAGACATCATATGGGGCTATTCGTACACGAGCGGGATTCAATGTGCAGTGGGATTGCATGGTTGGTGGGGTCTTTAACTATACATAGGAGTATCGTGTTGGTATGCACTGCACAGCCCACAGCGGATACTCTGTTCTGGTTTTGAGCATAGATATTAATAACAGAGATGTCGACGCCCGCGTTTTGAAAGAATAAGGCGGCACCATAACCAGTGTGTGAAAATTATGAAAGTCATTACGGTATCCATTCGAAACTCGAACGCGTACGCGCATGCGCCGTAACCCTGTTGGCCTGGGAAACGGTAATCGTCTATGCAAAGCGAGAAATATGAAATAATAAATTGGTACACACGCTATGTAAATCAGGGGAATATATCAATAAATTGGTACACCACCCTATGGAAATAAGTACGCGCTGCGGGAAAAGAGGGGAAAAGATGGTTTACGGCTTTTTGTTTTGACGCTGGCGTTGCTATATGTGTTATAAATTAGAAACTGTGTCTTGATGAGTCATTGAGGGTGACGTATAAGTAATGACGTGACTCGCATTCCGCTTTAGCAGTTTGATTGTATGCCTTTATTCACGTGCGTGTTTGCAATGGAAAGGCCAGGTGGTGCGTTTCTAGGGTGCAAAAACTAACGCGCACAGTGACGTCACCTCAAACTGAGATCGAGCTAATATAGGGAGTGCGGGATTCTAGGACACGCTTCTAACCGGTTTCATTGCATCACACAGTGTCAACGCCTAATAACGACGATAGATTTCGCACTGACGTGCACGCACTTACGCGATTAGTAGTTTTGATTTGTCGCAACATCATGCTGTAATGGATGTGTGAAAAATGTGCATCGTGCAGGGACAGTCCAATGGCACGTCACAAAATATGATCTTGGAAGTACCACATACATTGATGCGGATCTGTTGCCCTGTGTAGATAGCCCCCCGTATTGTTTTCGGTCTGACATTTCCTTTGTGAACACCTTGAATTGGTTGTCTGGAACCTTCCGCTCAGTGTTTCTTAAGCCTGGTTATTGAAACGATTTTGAGCTAATCGCGTTGGCAGATTGACGCGGGGCGTGGACGCATACGATGTGGAAAGTTTAGAACAGCAGGACTTCATCCGGACACTCAATTGGCGAGGTCCGTGTCACTCAGACTTGGACTCATGCTCGTTGGACTCGGATCGGGTTCCCATTGGACTCGAACACTCAGGGCCCCAATGCCTGGACTCGATTCGCCGCCCGACTCAGACCTGCTGGACTCGGACTCAGTTGTTGAACCAGTAGACTCTGACATTCAACAACTATACAACACACATCTATCTCCAATACTGGCAATACTAGTAGTTTGAATGATCACAAGATACCATGATTTGTGTACATGCCTCAATCTTCAAAAATATTATAAATATGTGACAAACTTATCTAAATCAGATGACCATGATATTAATGGTCCAAATTGCACCATCTCCACTAATTGTTTGAATGCTCAAAATCAGAAAAGGCAAAGAAAATTGGAACTTGAATAGATGCGGGTCTGTTATTGTTTACAATTTTAATACAATCCAAGCCACGAGCAAGCTTGAAGCAGGGCGGTTACAATGCCAGAGACTATGCGGAAAATCGTGTGAAGATCGTACTCGGGGGAGTTTTATAGCTGATTGAAGGCCACGCGCTCTCTTTAAAGCGCTTAATTGATAATGCGCCATCACTAAACAAATTGTGTGCCTGTCAAGAAGTGGTCGCTGTTGACGAACTTGCTGAGATTAATGACCTTCCACCGCTTGTATAACTGGAAACCATATTGTGTTTTTTTTGACAGGAAAGAAAAATTACATTTGTTTAAAATTGGAAGAGTGGCTTAAAGAGACACTGGCCCCACATTTGAAAAAAAGTGTGCGCCCTCAAGATTTTTCAAAATCGAATTTGGCATGGTTGTAAGGCCTTTATATATACAAAAGTCCCTCAACCGAAATGATGTAAGACCAAATCAGCTTCCTTATGGGGGTACAACGAACGATTTTATAAATTTAACGTTCGCCGGCGCCGTAAATTCAGCAGACGACGACGAAAAAATGGAGTTTTTAAACAGAAGAACACGCACGACGTATGCGTGTTTCCCACGCTATGCACAATGCTTGATCGGTCTATAACCTTTGTGGTTTAAATCAGTGAGTACGAGTCAAAATATTCTTGTAATGTACACATTGGGTGATTAAAGTTATGGAAAACTTAAAAGTGGCCCTACCAATTACCCTGGATGTCTTTATCCTCATATCAATGTCCCTATCTGTTTTTGGGGTATGTTATTTTATGTTGTACAAATATCTCTGTTCTTCCAATGGCCTAGACTATTCATTGAGAGCAAATGAAGAAATTCAATATTTTGTGAAAATGTGTCAGTGCGGCTTTTACGTAATTAAGTGTTTCAATTTGATATGAGATTCAAAAGTGCGCTTTAAATCAGATGTGGGTCGGTCTCCCACGACGCGTCGGTCAGCCATGCAGAATCTTTAAGCGATAGCAAGGATGTACGACATGCATGCCGTTCATTCAGATCGTCAGTATTTTACTTGTAAATTTCAACCAGCATAATGGTGGCATTGCAACCAAAGGCTATTCAAACGGGCTGTATTTCGTTTCAGTTTTTGGATTAGAAGATACTACATTTCAGGTCCTTGTTAAATAAGATCGGTACAAGGAATCATTATTGAAGATTAAATTCACGCGGACATTGATTGGGCATGTATCCGTTATGTAAGTTTCATCTTGATAGATTCGCCTTCACTCCAAACATCCATCTTTAAAGGTTTCGCGCCGATATTCAATTTTTGATGCGAGAGGCTAAAAAAAACGTGATTTTGTAAGCCCCATAGGAGTACTGTGTAAAATTAAATTGCTGTCGACCAAATGGGGACATTGTCGCCCTAACTTCCAAACCAAACAATCCTGGCTCTAAGATTTCACGGGATAAATGCCACAAAATAGTAGCTTTCTTTGATACCAAAAATTGTTGACGACTTCCAGTAAAATCGAGGGCTTCTGGGGACGAGGCTATTAGCGATCGGGCCATGGACCTTTAAGACACACGGTATATGTGTGTCCACCAAGTTTTAAAAATTAAACCCAAAATAAGAAAAAAAAGCCAAAAAAAAAACACATTCGAACCTTCATTGATCGAAGCTTGAGACGATCTATACTCTTAACAGATCGAACTTCGCTTGTTGTTTTTCCTGGAGGCTGACATGTTGAACCAGGAGGTCGCCATGTTGAATGGTTACCCTATTCGGGTATTACCCTTCCCAATCTTGTCTCTCGATTGCTCGGGGGGGTTTGTTCAAACTGCTGATAGATGCTTTAGATTTCATTGACATTGAAATACACGTGTTTGTATAAAACATAACATGTTGTAAACAGTAGTAGATGCGATTGAATTCCGGTGGTTTAACAAAGAGTAAATACGTAAATTGAGGGTAACGTTTTCTATGGTCCGAGTTGTCGTCCATGCTCGTGGCTTAATTACCCATCGTCCTTCGAGTTTTGACCCTTGTGCATTCTAGGTAAAACTATTTATTTCTTGGTGATAAAGGAGAACAATAAGAAGGCCTACTGCAAAAAATTCAAGATTGATTTATAATACATATTTGATTCATTAAAAGACGTTTCTAATGACCACCAACGTCTAGTTTGACCACAATTCGTGACCTTTTGGTTATTCGCGTTAAATCGTGTTCGCGTTTGACATCTTTGATATTTATTTCGAAAATTATTTATTTTTGCCGAAACAAACAAAAATAGAGGATAAAGATACCTCCATAGTCGTGAACACTGCGTTTAAACGATTTTGTGTATTATTAATTAGCATCATGATCGTGATCGTATTTTTGGAAGAAATAATTGGTGCTTCCGCCGACTATGGGTAAAGAAAGGAATGCAAGAATTGACTGGACACTCGCGTCCTGGGTAATATGTTTGTACTGGCAGCACAAGAAAACGCTGTGGAGGTCGAATCTGCAATGACAAACATTTTGGGCCTAAAGTAAATATAATAGCTATATATTAGCCTCGAAGAAAGCGGTCTGGTTTACAACTGCGCGGCATGCAATTCAAGGGAATGGCCCAATTTAAGTATATAAAGATTTAATTTTGATAGAATTGACCGTGGGGGGGTATCAAAACACATGGCCATTCGGGGACGTGCTAAGGACATCGGTCCGATTTTCAACTTTCTGGTAATAATGACCACTTTTTTCAGCCAATTTCGGTATTGCAAATGGTCGTTTTTTGTTTTTTTAAAAATTTCATGGCCCGATTTAAGTAGTATATAAAGATTAATTTTGATAGAATGCACTCAGGGGTTCTCAAACACAAATGCTATACAGGGTCGTGCCGTACATCGGTTCCACACATTTTTAGCCTTCTGGGGCCCGTTTCCACAAAGATTTACGCTCGATTGTAATCAAGCGTAACTCAATCAAGCGTAAGTTTGAACTTACAATCAAGTTCAAATTACGCTTGATCGAGTAGACGCTCGATAAATCAAACCTACAAATTGATCGTAAGTCTTGTGAAACGGGCCCGGTTAGAAACAATTTTCATATCAATTAGCTCATATCAGGGGTGGGTTTTTTTTTTAAAGAGTTCTCAAATTTGTGGAAAATTAGTCAAATTTCTTCAATCCGTGAAGCCAAATTTTCTTAAAAATTGTTGGAGAAAATTATCAAATTGTGGTCTTGTTCTTCAATCCGAACGAAAAATGGACACGTGCTTTCCTCGAGCCAGGCGCGTTGAGCGGGGGGGGAGCGGGTCTCACTCCTTAAATCACAAAAAGGTCCACGTTTGCTTAATTTGTTGACGAAAAAGGGCCCAAAATGTAGAGAAATTTTGACAAGAAAGGCCCATTTGTTTGGTGATTGGAGATGTTCAAAAAGTCCAAAAAATGACCCGGGGGGGGGGGGTCACTTTTTACCCAAAAAGGCCAATTTTCGAGTGGGGGGTCCCCGCAGGGGGGCCCTGGGACAAGCTCAAGAGATTTTCCCGACTTCAATGTGCGAGCAATCTTGCCTCGAAGGCCTACGCGGGTGGGGGTCAGGGCCCACTTTAGAGCCCCTGGTGGGGTCTAGGGCGAAGCCCGGCGTGGGTTGCAGGGGCGAAGCCCCGGAAGCTCCTGGGTTTTGCATTTCTTAGAATAGGAGGTTAAAAAAAAGTAGTCTTTCAGAGAACAAGTTTCAAGGCCAAGAGGTTTCCCGATTGGGGGATGATTAATGTGCGAGCCGTTCCTTGCGGTGCAAGCATACACGGTGGGGTCCATGGGTCCGCCGTAGGGCCCTGGTGGGGGTCAAGGGGCGGAGCTTCACGGAAAGCTACGGAATGTGCCATCTTAGAGCCAAATTTCACTATAAATCAGTGAACAGATTACAATAAATATTTCATTTCCTATTTAAGTCTATCATTAATTCTCATTACCTTTTCGTTTTTTAAATATTATCTATTTAATTATATTGTTGTACACTCTTAAGTTTATAATTTGAACATTTATCTCTTCACTCTCATAGTTTTGTCAACATTTATTCTTCTATGCCTCTTGTGTCTTTATATTTCTCTCTTCTTAACTCCTTTTTAAACTCAAATTTTTTCTACACAATATCATTTTGATGTGTGGGGGGGGGGGGGGGGCGCCCCCCACTGGTTGTGCCACTGGTCCCGCACCCCTCAAAATCTTCTGCGTAGGGCCCTGCCTCGAGCCAATATGAATTATCTCATGCAGTTTAGTTTATTGTTTGAATCATTGCAGCTATTTTGCCATAAATTAATTGGCTGCTTCACCCCTTTAAAAGGCGGCATCCAAGGGCACGTAGCCCAAGCTACATCTATAGTATAAGCAGGCATTGGGGTCAGATTAGCCCGGAAAGCGCGGGGGTCAGGGGAAAGTCAGCCCGGTAAGGGGAAAAAATTGTCCCAATGGAGGGGTTTTAGCGTCGATCAGTGAGTGTGACGGCTGATTTTGCCTCACATTTTCCGATTTTCCTCAATTTCTTCAAGGGGGGTACTCGGCCACCTCCCCACATGTACCAGGTTGGAACTAAGTCACGTCACTTAGTGGCCCTTTCCTCCACCACAGCTACGCAACTGAGGGGGGTCTTAGGAGCGGGGAAGGAGTTCTTTGCTGGCCCATGGCAGTAAAACTTTCTCCTGGCTCATTATGTTGGGGAAAATTTTGATAGATCTTGATAACACATTGAGGCCGCTTGAGGCATTTATGAGGGAAGCGTGAATTTGTGACAGCGAAAAAGGCAAATAAAGGAGATGGTTTGATAAATATTATAATGTCGCTGATCGGAAGGGTAGCGTCCAAAACGCTGATTTTGCCTAAAAAAATTTTCCGATTTGCCCGCAATTTTTCCAAGGGTATGCCCCTCTGCCATACCCCCCCCGCATTACCCCCATGATTGACTAAGTCACTTAGTGGCCCCCTTCCTCCGACCCCAGCTAAGCAACTGAGGGGGTCTTTGGGAGTGGGGGTTTCTTGGGCTGGCCCATTGGCAGTAAAATTTTCTCCGGCTCATATAGTTAATGTTGGGGAAAATCTTGAATTAGCTGTTGACTAACACGATTTGATGGCAGCTTGAGGCATAGTGAAGCTTGAATTTTTTGGTGACAGCGAAAAGGCAATAAAGGGATGGTTGCAGCTGGAGAAAATATGTAGGCCTAATGTTCGCTGAGAGTTTTGCATAATTGTGAATAGTGATCAACCCGTTTAGTGACCGCTCCCAAGTCAAATAGCCTAGCGGTTGCCGCGAAGCCGGGCGGGCAACGCTAGTATAACTAAAGAGATGGGCAGCTCCGTTCACCCGCATTCATTTCCCCCGAAGGAAGTCTTGAACGGATTGTTATTGTAATTAGGCAAGTCCAGTCAAGCAGAGCCAAAAAATCACGTACCGCGCATGCGTTGATACGAAGGGAACCGTACTTCGGGGTATGTTTGTTCGTCGCCGATACGAGCGACCGTGAGATATGAATACATAACAAAACTTCCTTTGTTTTGACGCCTTGTTGACGAGTAAAACCCTAGTGGGAGTATCGTAACTCGGCTAAAATAACTCGTTAATACAATAGCTCAGCGTTATTTCAAACCTCAGAAGTTATATTTGGGCACATTTCATGAGCAAGATATGAATAAGACAACAGAAACGACGAGTTAGAAATGCCTTTCAAACGGTCATTTATAACGATTATTAGTGGCAAATGTGAAACTTAAAAAAACGGTATCACAGACCTACAGCCTTTATTACGAAATTTGAATAGTGACAAAATCTTTTAGTACCTTGTTTTCTTTTTATCCTCAGATGTGCCTGTTTACTGCTACATTGAAATAATTGACTTAATTCAAAGAAAAATGAGGTTTAACGGAATCTTTTGTTCAAAATCACTAATGAACCCCTCACTTACTAGCATAAGCGAGGGGTGACATGTGACGTCAACGCCGGGCACCGAACAAAGCACTGCCCGGCAGTATGCGTGAGCAAAACAGTGCTTGTGCTTTTAAAAATTCGCGCTCAATTAGGCGTGATAAAGCTATTGAATGCTATACACCTATGGGCATATTGATGTCAACTATCTATACAACACTTCGCGTCTTATGTTAAAGCTATCTGTGGCCGCAACGGTCTAAGCGATAGGCGTTATGATTTACTTTTGGTCAGTTTTTGTTGTCAGTTCGAGTCCGCCTGTGCCCTACCACTTCGGCATATTAAAATTATGCTTAGTATTATTAATTTCTGGTGATAATTCTCTTTAATTTGTAGGCTAACGGTTACCCTGACCATTTAAACGGAATGGAAGTATATGTAACTGGTTAGTCTTCATTATTGTCAAATGGAAACTTAAACAAGCAGAATTTCGACGTGGCCGGGCACTGTCCATCAGATTGTACACTCACAAAGTTTTGAGGAAAGCGCGAAAAGCTCCGTAGGCAGGCGTCATCTTGGTGGCCTTACTGCAGCATACGAAACCGTGTGGCACCAGGGCCTGACCCTCAAGGCCTTCTCAGACTCCCGACCGCACCCTTGTACAATTCATATGTAACATGCTTGCAAACCGAGCGTTATTCTCAAGACCAGTGATGGGCCGAGTAGTCGTCTGCGTCGATTGAGGAACGGAGTATACAAGGATTGTCCTGCTCCTATTCTGTTTCACCTTGTATATCAGCAGCGATTACCTCGAACAACATCTAAACAAATTGGCTACGCCGACGATCTTGCCCTCCTCCACTCGGACAGTAACTGACAGAAGTATAAAGCACACTTACTCGACATGGCCCTACTGCAGCATATCTCAAGACCTGGAGACTGAAGCTAAGCGAAGCCAAGACCACGCTACTGCCTTCCACTTCAACAACAGAGAGGCTCATCGCCAGCTTCAATCAACCTCAATGGAGCGCCACTACCATACAATCCTACACCAACTACTTGGGGGAGTGAAGCTTGACCGGCAGCTTACTTTTACCGTCACACCATCGAGTCCGTATGCCCAAGTATCTTCGAGGAATAACCTCCTGTGCCGACTGCTGATCTTCATGGGGTGCCAGTCTAACGACCCTACGCACCACTGTACATTGGCTCTGGTCTACATCACTGCTGATATCCGCCCTAGCATGGTTGCACAGGCTCTCACAACAAAGAAGCTGGACACAGTACTCAACGATACCTTGAGACCCTTCACTGGCTGCCTCCGTCCTACTCCATCTGAATTCCGACCATTGCTTTTCAGCATTGCACCTGCATCACTTCGGAGAGAGCACCGCACGCATAAACTAGTGAATAATGCCCTCTGGACAACAGCACCTGCTGCATAAACCTGTCAAAGATCCACCAACTCGGTAGACAGGGACTGTGCGTTCTCCCGCTCGCCGACCTTTCTGCCAACGCGCTGCTGGACTCTCCAGTTCCCCATTCAACTTTGTGGTCGAGAGCCCTACTATTTCGACTTATTTATTATGTTGGTTATCCCCAGTTGTGCTATCTCTTTTTAGTTAGATGAACCCAATTTCATGATTAAAGTAGAAATTTAGTACTGTGTTTTTGAGATTTTCATTTCATACCACCGTAAATTACCTCGTAATCAGTGGCACCGTTCATATATTCACACATTCCATCACAAAATGTAGTGAGTCAGGTGTGTGTGTAGAACTTGTATTCTGTTTACAAATAATTATGTTCTCTAACACAAGATGTCCTCTGCTAGTTCGGGTTGCGTACACTCCCGTAAGATTTTACAGGTAAATATTTCATATAAATTGGAATTCCGATTTTTTATGCAAATGGCCATTATGGTATTGTGAAATTCATTCGGTTGTTTCGGTTAGAAAATTACCTGTTCATACATAAATGTTCATATTTTGCAGTAATGCCACTTTTCAGGGAAAAAACCATAAATTCAGCACTTTTGCTTGCAAATTTTAGTATTGTTTTTATTTTCCAGCTTGGGTTTGGGGGGTTTTTCAGGGTTTCTTTTTATGCGCTTTTTTCTCCAGGTTTTTCACCGTTTAAAAGGTTTCTGAGTGATGGCCAAGGTGGCTCTTTATTTTTATAATCTTATCGTAGAAATTACATGCGGTTTCCTTAAATTTTTTTGGGGGGGGCACACGTGTCCCTGTTGTAAATACGTCTTACTAAATGCAAACAGTAAAGTTGCATTCTTTTCTTTTGAAAATGTCAAATAGCAGTGTATTATCACTAAAAGGTACAAAAATACACTTCACACAATTTTATGCCCTTTATTCTATTTTTTTTTATTTTTTGGTGAAAAGGCGAAACTTTAAACTCTGAATATCTCAGTAACTGAAGGAAATTAAATTCAAAAAACACTAAAAGTATAATAATTATGTAACATCTCAAATTTTGAAGCTATTTGATGTTCCCAAAAATACACGGAATCTAACCAAAAAAAACTTTGTCAACTTACAAAGCCACCATTTGTAAAAACCGTACGAGCCATATTAATTTAATAATGTTAAGAAGAGGACAAAGTATACTCAAGTGCGTCTGCCCCATTGGCAAACTTGGTCTCATTTCTTCTACAATGCAAAGAAAATGTCCGTTTTTCCCCAATTTATAGTTTTTCATGCTAGAGGTGCTAATGCGATAATCCGAGTTTCAAACAACCAAACACCTCCTGATGTGAGACAACCAGACGCGGTGACCTCCTATGGTCTTTGGTACTCTTCCTTCCTGCAGGTATCTCCCAGAAATGACATGGTAAAAAAACTTCCCAAAACCCAGAAACACGTGAGTTGCTCTAAATCACAGAACTCATGACCACCATACCTCTATAAACCAGGTCGACTGCAGATCCGTCGAACACACACTTTCATTGGGAAGTCAATTGCGTCGCGCGTGGAATGATGTAACACCAGATGGGCTTTATTATTCCGTAATGAATACATCTCCAACAACAAGAAATCAAACAGAAAACAACGAAACTAAGAAATAGAAATTAACAGTATTCAAGTCAGAACACGACACTCTTTATACAGGAAGAAATAGAAATACTAATTTCCAATTGCAATAATCTTAAGAACAAATGCCAGTAGGATTTATTTAAATCAACAATTTGGTCTAATGAATATGGTTCCTTTAATGAATATCCGAACGTTCTCAACAAAGGAATTCGTATGAGAAATTGGGACCAAGTTTGCCATGGGGCAGACGCACTTGAGTAAACTTGTCTCTCTTAACATTTATTAACTTTATGGCTCGTACTCTTTTTAAAAACTTGGTGGCTTTTTACGTTTGAACGTTTTTTGGTAGATATTCTTTACAGCTGCAATATTTCTGCCAACGTTATAATATTCTGAGACCAGAGTAAAATCGCTACGGACCCACCAGAATATGACCACAACATCGTCCACATATGGTATTTGCAATATCATACGCATGGAGATCTGATGGTACTGGCAAGTTTCAGAGTCGTTGCAATCTTAAAACCCACTATCAGTGATTGTCTTCAAATGTAGGCCTAAACAAATCCGCCACATATTTTTCATCAAGTCCATTTTGTTGCACTGGTTTTATTGGAAATTGCTGGCAGTAAAGATCCCTGTAAGTGCCAAACGTAACAGCCGGCCGTATTTGTCAAGATGATTTTTATGCTTTGTTTTACTAATAAAAGTCGGGATCCGCCTTTTTTAAGTCAGAAATAGTCGTAAATGGCTCTATCAAGAACGCTTTTAACTCATTTAAGATTAAACGGTCTTAAAAGTATCAGTTTTGACAGTACTCAAAGGTGCTGATATGACCTCACGCTATCAATTTGTGGGCAAAATGAGCATTTTGATTTTGGGAAAAAAATGACTGATTATGGCTTTAAAGGAAATATTTCTGATTCGGAATATTTTGGAAAATTTGGTATGGATGGAAAGCTTAAGAAACGTAGATTAACATATAAATCAAAAATAAGTTGAAATTGTTACACTTTGTATGGTATTTTGCCCTTTTAATTCCGCCCAATAGCTACTCGAAAAACCGCATCAGACAAATCCACATCGCAGGCAAATGGTGACTCAAAGTGATGACATACATGATTATACGGTCGTTGTGACCATCATACGCAGTGTTGCCACTTAATATAATTAAAAACACAAACGAATGAAACAAAATATGGGGGTCATTTCTCTAACTTATTTTCTTAATTTTAGTGATCAATTTCATTCAATCCATCAATAGTACAGTGTCACGCAAGAACATTCGAGTCAACACGTATGTTTGGTATAACTTTGACGTCACGAGGAGAGCCAAAATGGGCGCTTTTGATCAATGAAAGGCCCGTGGCGAAAAACCCCGCCCTTTTCTCGTATCGTCAAAAAAGAAAAAATTAAAATGACTCTATTTGGTTAATTTCCATCAAATTGTATGATTTTTCGGAATTCGTGATGTATTGACATATATTTTATGAATGTAAGTCAAACTGAGCTGACATAAATCTTGACATATTTCTTTAACGAAGTTGCCATCGCAAGGGGAAACACTGCAATATCCACAAAGTCGTTCGTCTTGAATTTTACTCGACGTGAAAAAAGGCTTACCTTAAGGAAAAGTCTATTTACCATATTCATAAAGATCTTACTGCTAGAACTATTAAGCTTTATTATCGTTCTTGAAGCTTGTTTTTGTTGACTAACAGCATCCACGATTAGTCTGTGTCACAGCATGGTGAATCCGATTTTACTCCCGCCAAAAACATGTGCGTGGGAGTATTATCAGTTGTTGAAATGGAGTTTGTATTCCATTCAATACATGTGAGCGGAGTAGTAAGTAGTGTAGTTGCTTGCATGATAAATATTCAGTCGGTTAAACAAACTAAGCTTGACCAATTGTCTTTTTAACATTCCATATTGACTCAAACAGTAAGAATTAGGGGTTGAAATTTAAGTGAATAGGACCACAAGAAAAATAGATTGGCCGTTATGTGTTTTCAATGTATCCGTAGTAACTTTGAGTTAATTTTTATTCCACAAAATTAAGTTGTGTGATCAGCATTGATTGATTGCACACGCTTGCAGTATTCAATTTTAAGTTCTGAGCCCATTAATTTGTATGATGTGAAAATTTAATGGGGACCGGGGTAAGGAGTAAAGGGTGGGCTACGTTTTGTCTTTATGATGAATATTAATATTAGTTTGTTTACACTTTGCAAGTCTGGACATGATATATAGAGGACATTTTGGGTAGTACTCTCTAAATTCAAAAGATGGAAAAATCAATCCATCTTGGAGTGATCTTTGTAGTCAATCGAAAGATTGACGTGTTTTCAATCTACAAGATTGAGAATCACTCTTTTTCCTCCTTACAAGTAAATTTAAAACTGTAAAGAGTGAATTTGCTTACCTGCAAAGAGTGAAATTTCAATCTTTTAGATTAAGTTTCAATTATTTTACCGATTGTCCCCTCAGCACAAATCCCTTCGATTGATTATTTAAGTGTGTGTATAAGTTTACATTGACTTATATAATTCAATCTGTAGAGTACAAATTCACCTCTTTACAGTTGAAATTTTACTTGTAAGGAGGAAAAAAGATGATTTTCACTCTGGGTAGTAGTGAAATGTCAATCTGTTCGATTGACTCCAAGAATCACTCCAAGGAGGATTGACTTTTTCAAAATTTTGAATTTAGAGAGTAATTACGCGGATCCGCAGATTGGTGGGGACAATACCAATTTATCGGTGCGCGGAAATGCGGAATTGCCGCAAATGGCGTTTTCTAAACACTTGATCTCTATATAGTCTCAGAATGGTGGGAACAATTGGTGCATTTTTTTGTTAAAAGCGTGAAATTTGGCACAGATGTTAATTTGAACATGCTTGACAAGTATGGATATGGGCCAATTCAAAATGGCCGCCGTTGTCAAAATGGCGGCCATTTTCAAAATGGCTGCCAAAATTAGGCAGAGATTCATGTATTAAAGAGATGCAAAGTACTAAGTTCCTGCATTGAATTAAGTCCTTATGTTTAGAGGGATACGCTTGACACTTTGGGCTGGGGCCAAGTTCAACATGGCCGAGCATTTCCCAATGGCGGTCAAAAATGCAGCCAATTTCAAAAGCTGATATATATGGCAATTCCATGAAATAACTAGTTGCTAAGTGCTAGGTTCCTCACAAATTACTTCATTTATATTTAAAGAGGGATATTCGGAGAGTTTTGGATGTCTGGCTGATTTAAATGGCTGTAATGTATTTTCAAAATGGTAGGCATAAAACAATTTTGCTTATTAGGTAAATCTATTGAAATAATGTTGAACTAACTATTTCAAAGGAGCCCAATTTTTTTAAATAAATTCACTTATGTTGAGAAGATATGCTGGATAGTTTTGAAATATTTACCAAGTCAAAATGCACCCATATTCGTAGATTGACTAAATACGTGGTTTCAGGATACCCCTATTCTGGTTTGAACTTATTAGTACTGTAAGGTGATATGCTGACCACTTCTAAATATGTGGGCCCATCAATTATATACCAATCATCCCACTGGTAACCCCAGCCAATCATACATCTTCGGTGCAGGTTGTAAGCGAATATTGTCAAATTCCACTATAGTCGAGGGGGAATACGGTCTTGA
This sequence comes from Ophioderma brevispina, assembly GCA_023653785.1. NCBI lineage: Eukaryota > Metazoa > Echinodermata > Ophiuroidea > Amphilepidida > Ophiodermatidae > Ophioderma > Ophioderma brevispina. The sequence continues at coordinate 40,539 of JAMKCH010084837.1, forward strand.
TGGAAGTGGCAGTGATCTTATCTTCCCTGGTAGTATTACACCTCTCATTAAGCATACATAATGTATTTAGTTTTCTGTTTCTTCCAGGTTGTGGCAAACAAGTCCCCTGGTTCCTATAAAATACCAGTGTATGTTATCACATCATTAAGAACTGTAGAATTACTTACATGTAGATAGACTGTAGTGAATACTATTTACTAAGGTAGAGGTTATGGTGGGAACATTAACATAAACAAACATAAAAACATGGAAGCAGATGAAGAAGACAATTAGCTCTAGTTAATCTTGAGTGAGACATGACCTTGGGAGTGCTAATGACCCTAACCCTGGATGACCGCCATGACCAACCGGGTAAGTGTACCTTGGTAGCAGGGCAGTAAGGTTTTGAGAGGGCACAAAAGTTGCTGACAACACCTCTGATGTTCGAGCTCTCTCCAGATACCCATTTCAACGACCTAAAGGCGACACCAAATTGATCTTCACTACAGAATAAATAAATTTAAATTGGAGGAATGGGCATGGTCGAAAAATTCACGCACTCATCTTTCGCCAGAAACCAGGGACGAAAAGAACAACTGATCACCACGGCCTCGAAATGACCAAACTCTCGCATACAGCTAAGACTTGGTACACCACAGCGGACCAAAAAAAAGATTTTTCTAAGCTTTCAAAGAAACTGCGAACAACAGCTCATAAAGGGTTTTCAAGAAGTTCCAACACTCCAGGAAGATCCTGTTCTCGAGGTCTTGAAATGAACATAGTGGACGTATGCCGAACAATCGTGGACCCGTAATAAAGCCACTAATGATGGTTTGCATGGCAGACTTAGGCCTATAGTCTCGGACCTGTCTCAAAACGACTTCTTAGAAAGGCAGGACACCTGGCCTAAGAGGTTCTACTAGGATGTACGTTCCTTGGCTGCACCGGCGAAAAAAGGACCCAGTGTTAGCATACGTTATAAAGTGTCGAGGATCTGCTACCTCCTCTGTTGCCCAGAAGACGGACTTACCGAAGCGACGCTGGATTAATGGTTGAGGCAGTCAGTTCAGAACATTTTACATCCCACTGCGAAGCTTCCTTGCTCTGAAACACTGGAGTGCTATACAGAGGACCAGGCATCTGCCTGTGGCCAATAGAGGCTATCAGCACGGACGTTGGTTTCCTCGCATGCTATCTTAGAAGTATGTGTGTAATGAACAGAAGAAATTGAGGAACCAGTAGAGAAGAAAACCGTCGCTAACTGTTCATGGGTAGAGACGAAAGAGGCATAGCCCTTCAGTTAATGCTCTATCAAACTCTTGTGAAGAGGCTAGTGAACTTGTCAGGTTCGTCACCACCAGACGGTCAGCTAACTTCACTCGGTGGGGACTCCTAGAGTGGCTGGAACAAGCCAGTTTATGGAAGTTTCGACGAGCAGCCATAAGCCTAGTCTCCCTAAAATATAGGCCTGAATCCGAGCAATTTAAGGATTCAATGATTATGATTGTCACCTTGGTTTGTTCTGCAACAGAAAGAAAATAGCACGTTTACATCGTGAAATGGAACAGACTGATGACGGACAATTAAAACATGGCGAATGTCTCTTACAAGCTTGTGCATTTAGCGGACGGTATTTGTGAAGCACAGCAGAGAGCAATTAAATGTGTCAGAGTGGCAAAGTATCAAAATGCAATTTGGTGGATGGTTTAAAGTCTGCAGACGGCGATCCAATCGCAAAAAGTGGCTCGATCACAGGCCAGGTGGAAAGCCTATCTCCAGGACATCAAACTGTTGAAGTTTCAAACATACTCTAGTGTACCCTATATCGTGGTAACATCAGGGAGGACTGCGATCCCAAGCACATCTATCAATCCAGAGTAGAGCTTTGATTGCATTGGCTGGTGGCTCCATTCAGCTCAAGTGGTGCAATTTACTTGCAAATCAATATCTTATTGCCTCAGAACCAGTTACAGCGTGGGATCCGGGAGGGCATAGCTGGATGTTGTAATAAGAGTTTGTAAATGGGGTTTCATTACGGTTATGCTCTCTGCTTCCTTGTATCTCCAGAGCAAATTTCAAGTATTGAAACCAATATCCAGCAGTCGTTCTCAACAACATTAAAAGCCCATTTAAAGCCTGAATATAAAAATATTTGAAAATGGTGGCCATTTTGAAATGCAGTGGCCATACACAAGGAAAACAATCTCAATATTTATGAATGAATGCTATATTTGTGTTCATTGGCCGTCACAAACATAGTATTGCCTTCAATTTGAGGTTCTATGTTGCTCAGAAGTCAAGAGTATCAGAGCAAAAATATGTGAAAAGGCGGACCATTCTGAAATCTACGATGGCTGACCAACAAGGAAACAACTGACAACCTTGGTAAGAGCTTATATTTGTTGTCCTTGGCATCCCAAACATGGGTAGTGGCCACCATTGAGCCTTCAGTGTTGCTCAGAAGTCCAGATATAGATCAATACGTTGAAAATGGTGGCCATTTTGGAAATCCAAGATGGCAAACAAACGGAAGGGAATAAAAAAAATGGTAACAATTTGGTTCGAGTTATGGCACCTATTTTCACATTTTAAGACCAAAATTCCAAGTGTAGCAAAAAGCCAACAAATGACACAAGGTCCCATACTTTTATAAGCTCTCACACCCTGCCTTTCTGTATAAGAAAAAACAAACCACTACTACTTTGCATATAATTATAATTTCTCACCTAAGTAGCAGATGGATCCATTTTGGCCCGGGAAAAAGTCATGGTGTATTATGAAAGTTCAATAGGATATTCTCTTATGAATGCACCTGAAATAACTTCACTTAAATATATATTTTTGGCAATTTTGGCAGCCATTTTTTTTGATAGCAGCCTCTTGAATATTGTTTTTGTTATTTAACATTTTGTAACCTATGGTGGGATAATTAGGCTTATTTTAAAATAAGAGTGTGAAATAAGCATGAAATAAGGAATCCACGGGTGAAAATAGATGAAAACTAGACTAATTTTATACACATTTGTGGCCAGTTTTGATTTGGCCGTGCAGCTTGTCGAAAACATTTTGCCCCATATCCCGAAATTTCACATAAAAAAACTCTACCCTTGTGCCAATTTCATGCTTTTAACCAAAATGCACAATACTTCCAATCCTTCCCATTCTGCAGCACAATAGATTCTCCTAGAATTGCGCTCAAATCCCTGAAAATTGCATAATGCTGACGAAAATAATATCAAAATACAAATTGTATCTGGAGAATTACAGTAAAATGAGCATCTTGTCAACCTCCACGCTTTTTTCAAGAAAATTGCCTGACATAGTTTCCTACTCTTTGGCCTATTTCAAAATGCGACTGCGCCGACCCTTGGTCAACATTATGGGTTGATTTTTCTTCTATATTTGTTGATTCAATATGCTTTTTGCCAAAAACTCTTTTCATAAAATGGAGTTTATCTCGTTTTTAGATCCTTTTTAGGTGGTCACATCTCAATTTTTCAATAATTTACAACTCTGCAACACTTTGTAGAAAAAAACAGTGCGAAAGAGGTTCTAACTTGTCCTCTATGGAACCCAGTAGGTTTTCTTCACGAACAAAAACCGAGTTTTTAACTCCTGTATGCACCTTTATGGGTGCTGTTGACCGTTTGTGGTTTCTCATAATTTTTAAGAACTAGTTTTGATGGTTCCCCCCCTTCGTGAGGGTGTCCATGTAGAGGACAAAAAGGTTCAAAAAGCCCAAAAACCAAAAATTAAAAAAAGCAATAAAATTTAAGAAAAAATGCTTGTTTCCAGACTTTTCTATAAGGATCTAATCTGCCCGTAAGAGTTTAAATTTTGAAACACGTTTTAATGCGGCTAATTTTCATGGAAGAGCTTAGTTTAAAAATTACATCTACAATTTTAAACAAATTTTATATGTATAAACGCGACTCTCTGGGACTGTAATTGAGGACATTTTTCAATGTGTTAATCAGTGTATATCAAAAGCAAATGTTGCATGAAGAAAGAAAAAACTTGATAATCCGACCTGTAACTAAGTTGTGTTGTCGTAATTGAATATTTTTTATTATCGATGTTGCAAAATGAAGGATTTTGGTGAGAAATAGGCAATCCTAAGCTGGTCCTGTTAACCAACCCCCGTTTATACAGTTAAGCTGTGTTTCAGTTGCGTCCATTTGTCTGATTGGTGACAAATCTTTGGCCTCCCGTCACAAGATTGAAATGCAATCAGAGTTCAGTAATTCAATGATGAATCAATGCGAATTATTAATTTTAATCATTGTAAAGATTCAAAAAGTAAATTTATAACTTGGTCATGGCAGATACTGCAAACAAAATCTCTTTTTCATAACTTTATTATTCTCTCATTTAGCTTTTTTAAACTTCAAGTATAGCTTATGTCCATTTCCATAATTTGAAAAAATGAAGACAATTTCTTAAAAGTTCCATGGTAGAAATGAACTTTGAATGACAACTTCATAAAAACTACACAACAACATAGTATTAGTACTTTCTTTGCCAATCTGACGAACTAACGTTTACAACTTTTCATTCTGACTTGTGGACTGGGCAGAGCAATATTAAAGTGTCCTTAGAACTTAGATTGCACTATTGTTAAGTAAAACACTCTTAAGTTTTTCCGCAATACTTTACAACTTTTTTCAAATTTGGTTTTAAAACATGTCATTGATCAAGCAGTTGCCATTGAATTTTGTACAATATTTCATGCAGAGACTCTCACTAAAATCTGTTTCAAATCTATTAAACATGTATTGATCCATGACCGTTTTTTTCTCTATCCTCTCATTTGGTACAATATTTTGTGTAAACAATTGAAAAACGTATAGGCTTTGTATTGTTATTGTTTTGAGAAGATGTTTTGTTTATTACTTTAACATGCCAGTGCCGCAATAAACCTCTAAAGGAAGAATATCATTGACCCATATAAGTGAAGTACCCATCGTTACACACATGGAATGGAAAAATGGAAAGGTTATACCAAACTGTTCATAGCTGCTTCTGTTTTCCAGTCATTTCTTCTTTCTTCCATTTTTTGTTCAGAATATGTAGGGTAAAAATGAGTATTACGATTTAGGTCAGAATTACGGGTTGAATGAACATGGCGAGTTAAGTGTCAGATAATTTCATGCCAATTTTTTGACAGTTTTTATGCAAAACACGTAAAAGATGGCCGTGTTCCAAAAATAGCATAAAAAAGCTGGAAAGCGTTACATCGAACCTATTCAAAAATGGCGATCGACGTAACGTTAATTTTTAAAGATCACTGATAATATCTAGAAGCATTTGAAGTGTACATTTAAAATTGGTTTCTATTAAAAAAATTGCATAAGAACATTTGTTTTGGAAAAGTAATATTGCGGGGTTCCCTTATTAAGCGCGGGATGGGGCCCCCCCCACCCCATCGCCGCTTGAACTCTCCTGAAACACTTTATATTTGATTAATTCACACAAACCTACCCGTACCCATCAACTAATTTTAAGCACTGTTGAATATACCTAGAATTATAGAATAAGTGAACCACTAAGTAAATTTCAAATTGTTTTTCCATCAAATTTGCAATACGAAATGTGGTTTTGAAAGTGAAACAATTGCATGGGTTCCGCGCTTCGCGCGGGCGTGGGACACCCTTCCCGTACCTAACCCGCGCAGAACTGTTTTTTGCCGTAATCCCTTCTTAATTGTTGTTCCAACCTATATATAATATAATATATCTACCTATTTGAGAAGGAGATGACTCAAGGAACCAAAGATATATTTTTCCCCAAAATCGTATGTTTTTGAGAAAATCATAAAAATGGTAATTTCACTCATTTTTTTTTTGGGTTCCCTATAAAAAAAATATAGAAGGTTATAAAAATGTGCCTTGTTTCGTTTTGTATTCCAGAGTCATAAGTTCTAGGTCCGGTATTTGCCCTTTTTTTTTTTCAAATGCTGCACTAGGTAATCAATTATTTTGCCAACAATTCCAAAATCCGCGTGTTTCATTTTGGAACAACGCCAAGAGTGTTCAAAGGTTTACATACAATCAACGATTTTTACCAAAATGAAACAAAAAATACCACCTGACCCTAGATTTTGATATTCTTATTCCGAATGCATTTTCATTTCTTACCTGTTCACTGATATGAATTTCGAGTAACTGGAACCGAAAATCACGCAATTATCCGCCCGAAAGTGAACCACAGAGAAAATCGCCATTTTGTCCAATACTTGTCCGTTTCGCTACAAAATATAGCCTTATGCCAAAACACAAGCGTTTCATCTCTTATTCTTCACACTGCTTTCTGCAACCAGGTCAAATTAACTTCATCTGGATACTTATGACAAATATTCAAAATTTATGAGCCTTCAATCGTGAAATAAAATCCCATTCTGTTTGCAAAAGCATCTCACGGGGGCAACCATTTTACAATTGCCTACAAGTTACCATGGGTATGCATCAATCGAATCGATGATCAAGGCGTTTCTGATTCTCTCATAACATCGCGCGCAGCCGAATAAGCACAGACGCGTATGCGTAACACTCTAAATTACCCGCCCTTTTTGCAGTTCAGGCCATGTGATTGTTTTGGTCAAAAAGGCGTAACATAGTAAAAGTTAAAATGAACAAAATATGAGGAAAAATAAATTATATAATATATATTCTGTTAAATATAATGGAAAAAACATGTTAATGCCATTAAACATTAAAAAAATAAAAACGGACCATTTGACTAATTCCTGACTTAACAGCACTTAACAACTCTCTTTGAGCACTTAAGGGGTTTGACTTGTGATTTGTGTACGCGCAAGCTGTTTTAACGCACCTTCGGGCATTCTGTTTGTGAGCCATTCATGGGACAAATGTAAAGAATTTTAAGTTGAGCTGCAAGTATCAATGCGCATATTACCGGCGATAACTGTGCGCTTGTTGGCGTTTTTATTAAATCTCGCTCTCTACGCCTGCGTTCCTGCTTTGCGGCATGCCTAATGTGGCGCGGATTTTTCTTGGCCGCCCAACAAGACGCCCAATTTGAAAATGTGTCAAAATTTCGGGTTTCGGCGGTACTGGAAAAAGTAAGTCGGTAGACCCCCATTTTTTATTTCACAATTTTGAAGAACGACATTGGGACCTCAACAATTTAGAATTACAACATGTATCGAGAGGTTTTTATTTTGTAGGCGATCTTAACGTAAAATTTTGACTTTTTTCCCATAAGCTTGCGTGGTTTAAAAAAGTGACAACATACCTTTTTTTGTTTTGGCTATGGCTCAAAAACAAATTTCCGGTGACCCCCATTTTTATTTCAGATCTTAATCAGCACCGTTGGTACAATTACATATATGTGAATTCTGGACATTTATCGATAGATCGCTAACCAGAACACGTCAACCCTTAACACGCTTTACTTAATTCAAAACAAACCTATCAATCAACTATAGTTTTCTGAAACACTT
>JAMKCH010084838.1:0-43229 GCA_023653785.1 Ophioderma brevispina
TTATTGTTCAAAAGAAAATATTTCCTGGGCCTTAAATTTGACTGGGGTAATGATAAAAATATGATTATACCCCGTACCCTTTTGATAGGAGTGGGCAAATAAACACTTGTTTCATATCTCTATTTAAATTAGCAGATTATATGGCGACTTGGACTGCTCAAATGCCATTTTGATGTCAAATGAATTTTGGATATGGTTCCTTAAAATTTTGCATGTAGAGCCAATGGAGAATTTTGGCAATTTTAGACAATTCAAAAAGCAATGTTCTTCTCAACCTATTTTGTCAAAACACACACACACATGCTTTTGTATATTCTATAAGTTAGCAAAAGAATAATGTTATACAAAAGAGTTAAAGACACTATCAGTGATTTGCTAAATCAGCAAATTGAAAAATCATCAAAAATCAGCTTTTTGCATGTATGTAACAAGTAGACGTATCCTAACATACCCTGCAAATGATAAGACCAGAAGCAACCTAATAAGGACAGAATCGGAGATTTTAGTCATTACTGTCCGTTCGGACACTTACTACAACACGTAATTGAATGGAGAATCGTATCTTGGAACACTGCCGTTTTCTTCCTTTTCTGTCAATTCTACAGCTGGAAAAGGTAACTTATGAGAATTGTACAGACTTATCCTTCACTTTATGTCCTTTTGTAAGTCTACTGGCTTAATGGCTATTCTATTCATGGCTCTGCACCCAACAATACAGTAGTAGTAGTAAACCCAAAGTTTTAAATCCGGTTTTGTCCTCGAAAACGGGGGTGGCCGGATTCACCTCACACTGGCAGCAACCGCCCTTAATCCTTCCTTCCAATTCACCCGATTCAATGCATCTTCAACCCAACCCTGCTACTCTCCTCCACTTGCTTCTTCCATGTCTTCTTTGTAAAGGCATGCTCGTCATCCTTCCTCAACACATGCCCATACCAACGTACACTATTCGCCTTTGCCAGCCGATCCATCGCCTCTTCCAAACCCAACATCTGCATCACTGCGACAACCTCATGGTAGTGACTTATATCCCTAATGTCCCTTAATCACTTCAAAACCCACCTTCAAAAATCACAGAGTGGATCCCTGCCTTGGGTTAGTGGGAAATTACTCCCAGATCTAACAACAAAAATACCGCTTCCTCACTTGTGCGGTGATTGTCAGATTTTCGTCTAGGGACGTTAGGGATATAAACAAGCAGGGAGGTACCCACAGCCCAAACCTATGCCAACAGACAGGCAAGCTGCTGATATGGTGCCAGCACCACAGGATCAAGCTTCAGTCAGTCAATCTTTTGGGAGCAGACAACAATCTAGCGCATGTCCTGTCGAGAAGGGGAACAACCAATTAATCAAGGTCAGGGGCTCGTTGGTGGAATGGTACCTCAACCCGACAGTGTGCAAGGTGGTCTTTAGTCTCAAGCAGCTGCTAATCAACCTTTCTGCAGTGGCGGGGAACAACCAGCTCCCGACATACTGTTCCTGGGGAGCGGACTAGATAGCGTTTGGCATGGACGCAATGACGATCAACTTGGACAGGATCTTGGCATGTGTGTTCCCCTGATAGGGATGATACCCGGGTTCTGGAGAAGCTCTTGAGATCCAGCGGGTGCAACATGCTTCTAATAGCCCCACACCGCTGGCCTCCACCCTCCACCATATGGTGACTTTCATGAGATCCTACACGACAGCATACCTTTCTGAAGAGGCTGCCGCCCTGTCAGGAAAGCAAGGCATCCTTCAACAATAAAGACTTACAATGTCCGCATCAGGAGGTACCGTGCATGGTGTCGGGACAACAAAGTCAATCCTTTCAAGGACTCTTTGGGAATAGTAGCAGAGTTCTTCACATGGTCTTCCAGCAACAAGGGGCCAGCGCACACTCCGTGAGAGCCTGTCGCATGGCCATAGCATCTGTCCATCATGGCTTCTCAGGGGGATCTACCATGTCTAATTTGCCTGTCCTGAATTACCTCTTGAAGGGAATGTTTCCTGAGCGTCCTCACAGGAAGTCGCATTTCACAGCAGGGGACTTGAACAGGGCCCTACACCTCCTTACGGAGCCCCTGTTCGAATCTCTGGATCAAGCTAGCAAGGAAAACTTAGGAAGACCAGGAAGACCTGATTGCTGCAGCCTCAGGGAAAAGAGTAGGTGACGTTCATGCCCTTTTGACAGCGGAGAACCATGTGGTCTTCTCATTTTCTCCTGGATGCAGCGGCCTGGTGCCCGTTGAGTGCTTTAAGGTTCTATCTTTGTAGGACCAAGCCTTAAAGATGGGAAGTGGACAACATATTCCTTACGACAGTCAAGCCAATGAAGGCAGCCTCCAAACAGACTATATCCCGATGAATCATCTCTGTCATTAAAGATAGCATAAGTAGGGAAGAGTCCCCAGGGGCGTAACCAGACCTGAGCCTCGAAGGGGGGAAGACTCTAGAAGTTTCCTGATTGCTGTAACAGGTGGGGGAATCCCGGAATGATTAAAGTGCGAGTGTCTTGCTGCGAAGGCCTACATGGGTGGGGTCCAGGGGCCCACCTTAGGGCCCCTGGTGGGGTCCAGAGGCGGAGCCCCGGCAGGGGGTGGAGCCCCCGGAAGCTCCTGGGTTTTGCAATCTTAAAAGGTAATAAAGGAGTGTTTCTGAGCACAAATTTCACAATAAATTCATTTGAAACTACAATAAATCCTTCCTTCCCCTCTTTCTTCCTTTTCCTTTTTTCCTCACCCTTCATCTCTTTTCCCTTCTCCTTCCCTTTTCCCATCTTTCTCCCCCCTTTTTCTCTCTCCTTTCCTCTTTTCCCTTCTCTTTCCCCTTTCCTTCTTTCTCACTCTCCTTCTTTTCTCCCCTTCTCGTCCCAAAAAAAAAAAAAAAAAAAATCTCAGGGGGATCTACCATGTCTAATTTGCCTGTCCTGAATTACCTCTTGAAGGGAATGTTTCCTGAGCGTCCTCACAGGAAGTCGCATTTCACAGCAGGGGACTTAAACAGGGCCCTACACCTCCTTAGGGCCCCTGGTGGGGTCCAGAGGCAGAGCCCCGGCAGGGGGTGGAGCCCCCGGAAGCTCCTGGGTTTTGCAATCTTAAAAGGTAATAAAGGAGTGTTTCAGAGCACAAATTTCACAATAAATTCATTTGAAACTACAATAAATCCTTCCTTCCCCTCTCTTCCTTTTCCTTTTTTCCTCACCCTTCCTCTCTTTTCCCTTCTCCTTCCCTTTTCCCATCTTTCTCCCCCCTTTTTCTCTCTCCTTTCCTCTTTTCCCTTCTCTTTCCCCTTTCCTTCTTTCTCACTCTCCTTCTTTTCTCCCCTTCTCGTCCCAATTTTTCACTTCTACGTCCCTATTTTAGTTGTCCGGGGGGAGGCAGTCTTCCCCCGCTGGTTATGCCACTGAGAGTCCGGCTTGGTGGGGAACCACATGTGACCCCACAACCTGCATGATCAGTCTGCATCATGGACCCTATATAAGGGTGCCTCTACACAGGAAATTATGGAAGCCCAGGGATGGAGTTCCCCATCCACCTTCCGGTCAGCGTACTGCAGGGACATCCTGGTTTCAAAGGCAGGTACGGCGGCAGGATCTTCATCCACATCAGCCTCATCTAGGAGTCATCAGAACCAGAGGGACAAGTTGGAGACTAGCACTGAGGCAAGCCTAGGACAAAGTCACCGGAACTCTTAAGGTAGGCCAAAAGTCTTGGCTTCTCGAGTCATTGGGGTTTTGGGTCAGTTCTGCAAGTATTTTTTATGTATTGTTTATAATCATAGCATACAATATACTTGTGTACAATGTTTGTAAATGTCATTCACTGTAGCCACAAATATTAGGCTTTTGCTTCATTGTGCTGGATGCAACTGTTAACAAAATATTTGAAAAGATCTGTTGCAAACTATGTAATAAACTACTTTTACAGACACCATAGGTAGGTCACATTAAATGCCACAAAAATACCAGTTACACTCATGAAATTCTAATATTCCAATGCTTAATTTGCATAGATATTTGGTTGCTCTTGGCAGGGCGCAACTGTGAATGAAAATCGTCGAAGTGCAGAATTCAATTTTTTACTTTAACTAAACACTCCTGAAAATTAAATTTCTACTTGCCTACCCATACAACAACCAGAAACTTATGAAATTCAAAGCAGTTGCTCTGTTACAGGCTGACTCAGAGATTTCCCGATGAGAGCACACTCATTTTTCAAACAAATCATGGTGGTTTTTTTTGCATATACATAATGCTTGTCCATATGCTAATCACTGTGTGAAATGACTAAGCTCAAATCGAAGTCCTTTATATAGAAAATCACAATTTGTCCCATTTATCTCGCAAGAAATAAATGTGCAGTTATTAACCTATGTCCTATCAACATACATGATTCAATTGTGTTAAAGGCCGACTCAGAGATTTCCCGATGAGGGCGCACTCATTTTTCAAAGAAATCATGGTGGTTTTTTTTGCATATACATAATGCTTGTCCATATACTAATCACTGTGTGAAATAACTAAGCTCAAATCGAAGTCCTTCATATAGAAAATCATAACTTGTTATAAAATTCCGGATCCGGAATTTTTGTTATACACGGTATCCTATGGCACTGTTATACTGTGCATAAATGTTCACTGCATGAAAATGAAAAATCAGATTCATCTCTAACTTTGGAATTAAGCATTTTACGTGACTATCTTTAGTTCTAGAGGACTATTTTTGATTACTACACACAAAAATATATATTTCAAAATCTCAGAGTCAGCCTTTAAGTTATACCAGTCTGTGGAAAGCGGCAAAATTGGTATTTCACCCTCTTAGAATATTAGCCATATCTCTGGATTGCAACAACCAAATCAGATGCTGTAAATGGTATTCAAAAGCCAAGACTTGATTAAAGGCTGACTCAGAGATTTCGAAATATAATTATTTTGAGTAGAAATTAAAAATAGTCATCTAGAACTAAAGATAGTCACCTAAAATGTTCAATTCAAAAGTTAGAGATGAATCGGATTTTCCGTTTTCATGCAGTAAACATTTATGCACAGTATAACAGTGCCATAGGATACCGTGTATTACAAAAATATCTTGCACATGTTCTATACACTTATTCTTTGACAAGATAATCGGATGACATTCTTGGAACCACAATCCCTATTTTTTCATTTGGGCGTCTGCAGCCATTGAACTTTGAACTCTAGGATTGAAGACACCAAAAGGCTACTTAGGACCGGGGACTTTTTTGTAGAGAGAGAGGGAGAGAAGAGTGGGAGGGAGGGAGGGAGGGAGAAAGAAGGATACAACATTTTTAACTAAAATTTTGCAGTTCTCGGCCTTTGCGCTCACTGTATTAAAAGAATATAAGCTGTGGACCGCTGCATAAAAACTTAACATCTTATTGACCGCACACATACATACACACACACAACGGATTGCAAAGTGGTCCTGCCAGCTATGCTGGCGACCGACAGAAAATGTTGCCAGAAGGAGAATTGACGGAAAGAATCATATTATATCGACATGTTGTATGCATAGAGATAAGAAGTGGAAGAAGATGGGCACAAGCAGAATGTTACCAGTAGCACACGTGGCGATAAGTCAAAGACTTTGATTATGTAAGCAGCACAAACATGTATCAACCTGCAGAGTTTGATTTTACTACTTGGAATCCCAAAGATTTAGAAGTACTTTGTTGACTATTTTTAACTATCTGACAATGAATTTTGAGCTGCCAAATATTGAATGGCCTTTGCACAAGCTTCACCTCCTGGGCAAATCGACGCTGGAACGTTGAAAAGGAAGTCGAGAGTTTTAGAAATTTACACATATTTTTAAATCATCAAAACCGCTAGCTTGTTTCCCACAGTATTTAATGTGCAATTCAAATTTTGTAATTTAAATTTATAAAAACCGTCGACCTGTTTTCGACGTGCCACCGTCGTTTCGACGTTGCTCTAAACTACTATGCCCCCTGGTTTTTTGGATGCAGTTAAAAATATTCTTGCCTGCTAATTGTATGTTTCAAATGATTTAACAAGATTTTGGGTTCGGAAATAGCTTGCAATATCCAAGTCCGGATGTGTAATTAACATTCAAATCGTTGCTCTGCATCGATCTATTCTTAAAAATATATGCATTTAACCTGTGTGCAACCAGCAAGGAGGAGGGAGTACCCTTGCTAGTGGCGTAGCCAGGTGGGGGCAGGGGGGCAGAGTGCCCCCTCTGAAAATTGTTTTGAGGGGGAATCAGGAAATAAAACACAGATAGTCATCTTAAATCAGCCTTTTTTATTCTTTTGCCCTGCGACTGGGAAATTTGTGCTTGTGATCGGGACATTTGTTGCACCTACCAGGAAATTTGCCCCCCTCTGAATCACCGGGCGGCTATGTGCCTGGCCTTGCCAAATAACATGGATTAATGGATATAAAGACAGAGAGAGCAAATAATTCTCCTATTTCAACTCTCTGACAACGATCTGAAAATGCCTAATGAAACAATGCATTAAGTTCTAACATTTATATGGGGCACATGTACATTTGGTGAAACAATTGATGTTGATCCCCCCCCCCCCAACTATGGACAGATAGGGGGGGGGATGGTGTAAATACCCAATCATCCCCGCGTGTGATGCCCGTTCATGCGTTTTGACCAAAGATAACCTCATATTTTACCAAAATAGTTTTAAAATGGTAAAGTTTTTTCCTAATTACAATTATATTTAACATTGAATCGGATTTTAGCTTCTAAATGGCAAAATTTGTAGCGCGCTTCGCGTGTCTATGAATAAAGAAATGTCCATTTTGCAAAAAAATAGGGTCTAGCAAAACTGAGACTCAGTGACAAAGAACTCATATACACTTTTGGTGCAATGAACTATGTTGCATTCAACCCAAGGTGCAGTGCACCTCCAGTTGTCACTGGGGCACTTCTCGCGTGTAACAACATAAATCAACCATTTTTGAACACGTCGGGTGAAGTTTGGGGGGCCTGGTCGTCATATAATTTCTACAATGGATTAGCACATCTTGCGGTTGTCGTGTGATCAATTTTACTCAAAAACTCACAGAAAACTTCTATCAAAAAACGTATAATGAATCTCATGGGAAATAACATATTTCGGTCATTCTTATGGATAAATGTTCAGCAATGGGTCCAAAAGTGCATTTGTCATTGTACATCTTTTGCGGAAAGACAATTGAATACAAAAATATCAGGTATCTAACAAAAATCATATAAAGGTAGTTGCACAATTCATCTAACCCAATAAAACAAAGAAATCTGGCAAATTACTCAGATTTGGGGCAAAAATAGCCAAAACAAACATGCTCCAAATAGCTGTGGGGAGTTCCATTCCAAAACTAATCAAAAAGGATTACACAATAGTTGTGACTGACATCAGACTGGTTATTGACTATTTACTAATTTAATCGACGGCTATGCATTCTCTCCGATGTGCTGTCTGCTTGCAACAGACGACACAAAAATGGTTAAAGCCAGGTCTTGATGTACACACATCTGCCAATTTATAATCTTTGTATTATTGTAAGATTATATGGACTACAGGGCAATGAGGTCACAAAGGTCACATGAGGTCACCAAATGGGCTACTACCAAAGGACCATGTATCATCTGCCTCCGTCAGTCGCAAGGACTATGGATAAAGCGCCCCCATTGAGTCACAGGTTAGGTGAAAAGCGACGTCGTGGGGAAGAGGCCAATCTTAGAGTGGCAGTCTCTGCCAAAGGTGCTACATATATGGGATGCACAGCTGAATATCCAAGATCTGTGGCAGCTTTCTTTTAGCTCGCTGCTTATCAAACTGGCTCATGATCGGTTGTTCTCCAAGCTCAAGGTGTTGCTTCACTGTTCCCCGCCAAAGGTGCCGATTGTAAGCAAGTTTCCCCAAGCACCCAATTCGAGTTGTTAAGGGTCCACATATCACGCTTACAAATATCCTTGTAGCGGAGTATGAGTCAACCAAACTTTCCTCTTGCCAGATGTAAGCGCAGCATACATGATTCTTTCGGGGTACGGCAGCCCTCCATTCGACGGACATGGCCCAGCCATCGGAGTCTACGTTGTCTAAGAAATGTATAGATGGTGGGAGTCCAATTCGAGTTCAGGAGCTCTGAATTGGGCACCAGGTCCTGCAAAGTGACACCCAGGAATGCGTCTAAATACGCGCAGATGGAGCTGTTGAAGTTTCTTCTCATGCCTAGAGTATGTAGTCCATGACTCACTACCATACTAGTAATGTGCTGATGGCTGGCCTTGTAGGACTGCTGCCTTTGTCTATGGACAGCTTAGGATTTTCCCCACACGTGTTGTAAGCCGGGCCGAGTACGCTGCAGATTAACCAATGGTTTCCGATTTCTGCATCGAGAAGGAAGACGCACGATGGTGGACCATAGGTAGGTGAAGTTTTTTTTCCTGAACAATCACGGTGTATTGTCGATTGTGATGACAGGTGGTTCTGACATCGTGGGCAAGGACATTAGTCTTCGTCAAACACTGATGACAAGTCCGAAGTCCTACAGGCCTGTGAGAAGCGATCTATGAGCAGCTGAAGTTCCTGCTTGGAATGTTAAGTAATGGCAGCATCATCAGCAAACAACATGTCACGAATCACTCTCTGACGAACCTTTGTCTTAGTCTAAGGCGTACAGGATTGACGAGCCGACCATCAGACCTGGTGTGCCTGTAGATGCCTTATGTGGCTGTACCGAATGCTAGGCTTCAGAAGTACTGAAACGAAATCCCAAAAGAGCGGTGGGCCAAAACACACCTTGCTTAACAACCACTGCGAAGTCACACAATGGCTCTGATAGGCTGCCGTCAAAAACTGTACCGTTGCTTTCATGTCAGTGTGGAAAGATTGATGATGCTCAGATAGCCTTGGTGGACAGCAATCTCTGGAGGTTTGGACAACAGTCCATCCTGCTAACACCAGTCAAAGGCTTGGTCAGGTCCATGAAAGCAAAGGTAGAGTGGCTTTCTGTTGTTCTCTGACACTTCTCTGTAGTTGGCGTATGGAGAAGCTCATACTATCGCACTAGATCTGTCAGCACGAAATCCGCACTAAGACTCAGGATACACCCTTGAAGGACTTGAAGACGCATCAACGCAAACACGGGCAAAAACTTGCCGACAATAACTTTTGAAAAAAGGGAGGGAAATACCCCTGTAATTGTTGCAATCCCTTCTTCACCTTTGCTCTTGTAGAGGGTGATGATCTTGAGTCGCACAAGTGTCATGAAAATGATTGACAATGTGAAAACACCAAGCAATTTGATCAATCTGATCATTTTGGGCCATAACCTCTAATGACCTCTAGATGCCCTTTGACCCCACTTGTGAGAGGAGTACTCTGTGATACTACCCAAGGACCATTTACATGCAAGTGCCTGAAGGTGTGCATGCATAGTGAAACGCGGGCAATATGTTTACGGTTAACATTTAGATGAACATATTTACCATAGAACACTACAGACAGACACACAGACATAGTACCAAAGCAATGTTAGGCCCAAGTCTCTCTTGTATAGACAGTCAATTAGAAGTATTTGAGGGAAAGTTGTCATACAACTATACCTAAATTGGCCGCAATAAACTTATCTAGAAAAAATGTGGCCAAATGTTGACTTTTTGGATATTGTGACTTTTTTAGGTTCCCACCCCCCCCCTCCTACAACACACACACCCAGAGGAGGAGAATAAATGACAGAGTTGGTAGGGTTCTGTCATCCCTAGGATTGGCAGTATTACAGTATACCTAGATTTGGCTCAATAGATCATCTACAAAAATATGGCCAATTTTGACCTTTTTATTCGAGCCTTATAGTGTGGCCACACAGAATTGCCATTCCTAAAAACACATTTGACGTGAATAAAACAAAAATACAAAGCAGTGGGTTCTATGAGACTAATTGTTGCCTATTTCGGAAATAAGCACAAAACTTGTTCTAAAAGGTCATTGAGCCCAACAATAATTCCATTGCGCTTGGCAAAACACCTGATATATGATTGCAAAAATATACATCAATTATTCTGAATCTTTCTATGCAAACCATCTTGAATGAAAAGTCAGTGGATGGGCAGTCAAGCAAAAGCAATGAGCTAAAGGTTACTAAAAACTTTTTCTAACACAATTTGGTAATGACCTATCAATTTCAGTGGAATATGAGATTAGTATTTGGACAAATAGAACTAATTTGATCTCAAGGATGACCTTTGACCTCAAGCATCTTTTGAACCAAACCCTAGTCCAACTATTAATTATTGATACCAGGTTTGCATTAAGGCACAGTCAGTGATTCGCCAAATCAGAAATCTAGAACAGGGAAAATCTAGAACAAAAATACATTTACAAATCGGATTTTGATATTTTCAAGTGTGCTTGTGGTCCAGCATATTCAACTTGCCACAGGCAATTTATAATTACATATTAAATGGGCCTACAAATTTGATATATCTACAATGTTCATACGAAAAAGGACAAGGTTTTTCTGTACTTATTTTTCATATTAGGTCTTTCTCCAAAAATGTTCATGTCTGTAACATCACTGATGTGTCTTTAAACTACACTGTTTATCAAATCTTACAAAGCATGTGGGGTAACAAATGACAAGTTCATTGAGATTCAATGTGCTATTAAATTTGGTAATTACCGCAGGGTATTCATGTTGAAATCAAAACAAAAATCTCTAAATCGTTGAACTGAGTCCAAATCGGGGTTAATGACTTACAATATGATTGTTAGATTGTTTTATGTTACAACAATGCATTTGATCAGAGGAATTTTCCTATAGGCCAGGGGTGTCCAACCATTTTTTGACACAGGGGACTGCATGGTTGAATCCAAAAACTATGCGAGCCGCACTACCATCCTTTCCCTCTATTCTTTACTACGTCTTCCAGCAAATAAGCGGGTCTCAAGTTTGGTTTGATAAGGGACGTGCCTCCCGGAGTTTGGAAGTAGGACCATATAATATATCTATGCCCAAATTTAGCAGAAAAAGGGACCTATGCATTGTATAGCGACACCAGAGAGCAATGAGTTGGGGCCAAATTTACGCAAGTTTGCCATTTTTCTAGAATGTCGACACCACCCCACCATGGGAGGGTGCCGTGGTGGTGGCACGTTGTGGTGTGGTGGTGGCTGCGGTGCATGGGGTTGTGTGTGTGTTTATTTGGCATCATTTTACTGTTTAACATTTTTAAAAAAAAAAAAAACACTTTTATTTTTTTTAATCTCTGATGTGAGTTATTTATGCATTTTATCTTTTTATGGGTAATACCTCGCGGGCCTCATGTGAGCTCTTAGCGGGGCGCAAATGACCCGCGGGCCGCAGGTTGAACACCCCTGCTATAGGCAAAGCCTTGTGAGAATTTGGAGGGGTCAAAAGGCATAGCTTTATGTCTACTGTGTTCTCTACTTGATATGTGAGCCTGGCACATCAAGTACCGTGGGAAACAAACTTGCGGTTTTGACGGTCATAGAATATGCATGGCAATTCAATGACATGTGCTTAATAGTGATGGCTTGACCATTAAAACGGAAGTTTTTTGTTATATCTTGCGAAGGAAATGGATTGAGGGCTCAAATTTCAGGACGACAATGAGATGAGAAAAATATGGCCTTTCATCCGAAATCAAAATCGATTGACACATCTGGGTAAATCGGGGGTCCCCGAGACGATCGGAACACGCACATCTAAAACAATAACCCACAAAAAAGGATGTAGTCATTTACCTCACTTATACCCATCAACAATTTATAAATCCATTTCAAGGTGGTTTTTCCCTAAAACTGCTAACATGTCCTCAATACCTTTTTATCAATTTTCCCTGCAAATAATCAATCTAGAGGTATTTCACAATACCAACCAATCACGATGGTACGTACACAGACGGTCAAATAAATATGGTGGATACACGCAAATGTTCCTTCACACAGCTACATAACAATATTGTATATGCAAATAATATCTGCCTATTTACTAAACAATCTGATTGGATCAAATTCATATGTAGGTGATCAGGACATAATATTAACGCAATAATAGCACATTTTTTTAAAGAGCGCCCCCAATTTTAAAAAATTTTGAGATTCTTACACGATTGCATTGGTAACTGGCTAGTAAACTATACCTGTGAATGGTTAAGCTCGAAAATGTCTATGTGTCGCAAACGAAGGAATTTTGTAATTAAAATAATTAATATCCGAGATCTCCGATAATAATTCAATGGCTGCTGGAATTAAACGGCCTTCCAATAAGAAATAGCCAAGAAATGGCGCCATGTACGTATCTACAAAATCGCTTATTTTATGATAAATACACATTTTTTTTAGCATTCTCGTTAGTAGGTTTAATATGATACTAATTTTTGTGACAATTTTACCTAATGTCTCAACCACCGGACTTGGGAAAACAATATTATGTATGCAGGTGCACATGAAAAACGGGTGCAATCAATTAATGCTTGAAGCCAGACGCATTTTAGGTGACTATCTATAGTTCTAGATTACTATTTTTAATTACTAAACAAAAATATTATATTTCAAAATCTCTGAGTCAGCCTTTAAAGCAATAATGGCACATTTTTCGAAGAGTGCCCCAATTTAAAAATTTGATATTTTTGCACAGTTATGTTGGTCATTGTCTGGTAAACTATACCTGCGAACGACAATGCTCAAAAATGTGTATTTGTCATAAACGATGCGATTTTGTGATTATAATCGGGATCCCCAACTGTAATTTAACGGTGGAGCTGGAAACGCCAAATTATTTCCGTCCCTGATGAAAACGGAATACTAATTATTTTATTACAAAATTCCTTTTGCACACAAGAAATTATCAAGCTCTACCCATTTAAAGTATAGTTGCCAATACACCTGTGCAAAAAATTTCAAAAATCTGGAAATGGGGGTTGCCTCTTCAAAAAAAAAATGAGCCGTGCCGTTATTCAGATGAATGGCGGGCCAAGCCTCTTTCAATAAAGCAACTCGCCAAAAATATCAAACAAAAATTACAGGCAATACAGAGTGCAAATAACAAACCAATTTGGGTGCTTTGATGTGGGTCAGTAATGGGTGTTCCCAAGACCCACATACGACCTCGTCCTTGGCCGTTATTCATATAAAAAATTCCAAAATAACCCTTACAGTGGAGTTGATTCTTCAGCTCCAATGGTTTTGGAATAAAATATTCCTTGGAAACATAAAAAAATTATAATTTTTCGTCCAGATTTCATTTTCACTTGGTAAACCAATGGCGACGTCTAAAATTGGGATTTCTTGGCCGCCCTCCTCTGCTGTTATTGCTTTAAATAAATCATAACATACTCTTACATTATGAAAAAAAGACCTATTGTCATACAGAAAGTCACTTCATTATCACTGGTTTCCCCAAATTGTGATAATGCACTTAATTCTTTTGTAAATTTGTTATCATTTTGAAAAAAAAAGTTTGTGCCAATTTCCACTTAATTTGCTTAATAATGAAATTTCAATATTACACTTGTTCAAAAGCAGTATGATCTCCTTTATCTTTCTGTATAACAAGGTCTTTTTTGCCTGAAGTACGATATAGGGACACACATGCACACACACACATGCATGCAGGCCCGTACGCGGGGGGGGACCAAATTCCACAAAAGAGGCAAAGGTCCACTTTTTGATGAATTTTTGATAGAAAGGTCCTAAATTTAGAGAAATTTTGACAAGCAAGTCCAATTTTTGGTGATTAAATGTTTTTACCAAAAAAAGTCCACTTTTTTGAAGTCCCGCGGACCCGCCCCCCCAAAAAAAAATAAAACCTGCAAACAGCCTGCATGCATGCGTACACATGCACCACATGCAGAAACGAGTATAGACTTGTTTGATAATCACAGAGTAAACCGACAAAAAATTTGCATCATTCAATAATTGGTTTTATTTCCTGTACGGTTTACCTCCTGTTTCTTAACAATTTATATTTAAAGATGTTTAAATAATAGTTCTAAGAACACTAGTGATATATCAAATTGACAAAGCTATTTTAGAATTTTTTAAACAAATTGGTCATAGATGTTGATAGTTATTTCTTCAAATCTTCAAAACATTAAGAAATCAAATAAACTAACAAGCTGCATTAGTATGAATATTAATCAGGTGAATGTTCAGGATAAACTGACATACAAGCATATTGTAAATAAGGAAAAGAAATTCTCAATTGTTGGTCAAGAATTAAACCAAAGAGCTGACAATGTTAACTGCTTTTGCTATAAAAAAAAATGTAAAAAAAACAGGTAATGATTGTAGTCTTTCTTGATTGACTCACAGTGATATTTTGTCACTGATTTCTATTCAGCTGAGAAAATTGTTATGTCAATTCTTACAAAAGATAAGACCTTTATTTACTTACACCAAATAGCACTTGGTTCTTCAAGTACGCCTTGAAGACACCAAATTACTGAATTCATTATATGGCATAGTTTGAAACAGTGGCGTACGGGCGGGGGGGGGGGGGGCAAGTTGCCCCCTCTGGCTAGAAAAAGTGGGACGATATGGACCAAAATATGCATTTTCATCCCTCTTTTTCAAGGAATTTCGACCATTTCAGCCTAAATTTGGACAAAATTTAGACAAAATCAAAGTAAGTTTTGTCAAATTCAGACTTAATTTGAGCAAATCATCGGGACGACTTATAAATTTTGCCCCCTCTGGCGGGAGGACTTGGAAATTTTGCCCCCTCGGGATCGACTGCCTCGGTACACCACTGGTTTGAAAAACCTGGGCCCTAAATTGTTATCACAAGATTCTATTTTTGCTAACAGTATGATGTCAACATTGAAAAGATTAACAAAAATATTCATGTCACATTGTCTATTGCTTAGACTACAAATGCCTCATTCTCTACTAACAAATGCCTTACAAATTTATACGATTCACCGCATAGGGTAAACACACTTTAGGGTTTTACTTATGGCAAAGCTAATTAGGTGTCCTGCCCGTAGTTTTTACTGTTACAATGACACAAAACAAGCTAGTATTTACACGCTATCAGCCATTTTTGTTTTTGGAGGAATAGGGTGGTTTTAAGGGTATCACATTTCATATAAGAAGTCCCATGGCTGCAAATGCGGCATTACAATTGATTCTATCATGCGTTGTATGACGTTTGTGGCCGTAGCGCTTGACCGGTGAATGTCAATTCACCTCATTTGCATCAATAGTACGTCTTATGAACGTCTACCGGTTTTTTAGTCAAGCATTTTATTCGCCCCTTTACTCTGCATTTAGCGACTATTTTTTCAGCTTTTGTCAAAGGATTCATTAAGAAATAAAAACGATTAATGTCATTTGTTAAAGACTAGGTGGAAAACTGCACATGGGAGTGAAGGCTTGTGAGGTGTGTTGGAAATATAATTTTGGACTGTTTAAAATAAATGTGCAATACAAAAGTACACATTTTTATCTAGAGCGTTTTTAATTACAGATTATCACCTGAGGTGCCAATACTTCTTAATATGCAGGTAATTTCTCAGCTGGAAGTTTGCACTGCTTGCAATTTTTACATAACAGAATTTCACGTGGTGAATTTCATAAGTAACAATAGTTCGATATTAAATCAAATGGAATCTATTTTGCAAGGAAATGTTATATACGTTAGCTTTAAGAAACAACAGCATGATAAGGTCTCTGGCTGTTTTAAAATTTTTCACTGACACACCGCAATAAAAATCTATTTCAGATATCTATTTTCAAATATTTTTTTATACCTAAGTTTTTGAAGGGACAATGAAGTATGCAAATTATACATATCTAATCTTACGTAATGTAAATGGATTTGTTGTTAGCAAACACCCATCTACACTAAGCTAACGAAGGATCCGGAGAAAGGGAGCTGCCACCTATTTCCCCCTTCTACAAATATCTATCTTTAACGTAATGGTAATATTATTTGTTGTTTTAGCACAACAGCTTGTATGAGGGGCTAAAATGAATGAATTTTTTTTTACATAACCTCTGAATAATACAACACCTGTCCTACCCCACAAACTCTGATTTGTTAGTCAAAGGTTAAGAATATCTGTCTGAATTGAATTTCATTATACAATCTGTACAGTTCGGAGGAAAGATAATACGGTTGTGTCTCCTTCTTTAGTTTTGAACACCACTTTTCTCTCAGCAATCACCTTGACTGAAATCCGGTGGTTGAGGGAATTCTTCTTGTGAATTCCCCCTTCATCACCAGCAGTTGGAGTGGTGGGGTTGTGGGGGTGGAGGGGGTTGTAGGGGTACGAAAGTGATGTGTGGGTGATGGTGAGGATTCCGGTGGGGGGTGGTGGTGTGGTATGGAATCATCTGGTGGTGGCATGGAATCATTTGGTGGTGTTCAGGGACTGAATCTGGCTTGTAGGGTCCGTCGTTATAGATTCTGGAGAATCTTCAAAGAATGTAATCAATCCTTTTATGGACTGAAGGAATTACCTCTTCCTTTGGCTCCTCCTTTTATTCTTCTTGAGCCGCATCTCCCGTCCCCTTTTCCATCTCCACGTTCAATTCATCATGCTCATCCTCCTAAAAAAAAACAACAACAACGAACCTTTGACCTCTTCACCAATTGATATCTTATCCACTGATGCTTTCTCATATTCTTCTGCATCTTCCGTTTATCGTCTGTGAGGAATGCCATGTTGCTTCAACCCACCATTACAGGGATTTCATGGGCGACTGTGTGGAAGCAAGCTACTTCATCGCCTCGTCATAATCATCTGTTTTCATATGAAATTTCCATGGTAGTCCTACATGGTCAAAACGCAAGAAAACAGCATGATCACATAAAGCTGCAATGTGTGTGATGCTGGGAACAGCTGTTTTTAAAGTCTCATTTATGATGATAAAACCCGAATAAAACAAAAACTATTGCTGGCACATACTTTTGACAGCTGATTTGGAATATTTTGTCCAAGTACATCTTGTGTACCATTTTACGAAATTTCATGCGGGCAAATTGAAATTTTTGTCAAAAAACTAGTTTTCCCCCGTCTTTCTATGGAGAATGGGCAATATAGATGGCGCTCTAATCAAATCTAGACCTTTGTAGGCCTATAGGCAGATTAAAACAAAAAACCACCCGCAATGGATTTTGTCTGATTTTGGCGAGATCCTGCTCTTACTGTCCCTACTTATATCAGTTGTTAAAATTGTGTCGCCATTGCTTAAAAATTGTTCTAAAATAAAAGAGTCCATTTGCATGGGGTCAACAGCTGTGGAAACTGCTTTCGTACAGCCTGTGATTGCTAATAACAACTATATCACTTTAATAACCACTTGAAATGCAGATTCCAAAATATTTAATCTCTATACAGACCTATTTTTCTTACCTAGTTTCTGATTGGGTAAAAAATCAACAGTTATATTGTGACCAATCGGCGGGTAGTACTTTGGTAAATTAATTATTACATTTTTTTAACTAAGTATTTTAACCATTTCTGATCTCATTCAGACCAGACACATTGCGAGATTCAAAGGAAATTTGGACTGACGTCGCTCAATGCTTATTGACCAATATTTTGTAAATCCCATAGAAATGTCATGTTGCCTTTAACTCTATTAAAGGTGCAACCGAGAGATTTCAAAAAACAGTGTCCCGAAAAAATGTAAATTCTGATTTTGGCACGGGCGTAAAGCTTTATATCAAAACATCCCATCTGTAAGGATTACGCTGATATCGAAATTCAGTCCTATGTTTTCTATTGACATGTAAGGCATATACAAATCACCTTTTGTTTTTGCATTTTAAGTTATTTCTGTAACCAATAAGAGTAGGGATCGATTGTACGTCTAATCTATATGAATCCCTACATATCACAGGAAATAGGATGAACTGAAATCCTCTCATGTCCTTTAATTTGTGTACTTATACAGATACTGTTAGTAAGCATCCCAGAAATCAGTGCAATACCAGGACTCAGAGGGTCCCTTATTTCTCCTCTTGCCTTGCACACAGATTAAGCAAAAGATTGGAAATCTGCAATAGTGGGCTAATTTAAAAAAAATATTAAGCTTGCATTACACTTGACCTTTTTGACTTGGAAAATTACTAAGAGACCCAAAGGCCCTATCAGTGATTTGCTAAATCAAAAATTGAAATAAAATCAAAAATCCATATTTTTGCATCTGTAACGATTATAGGTTCCTAATATACCTAATGTATAAGACCAAAATCCGGATTTTTAGTGTCATTACTGTCTGTACGACACTTATTCCACACAATGTTTGAATGGAGACTCATATCTTTGAATCCTGCCGTTTTCTTGCTTTTTCTCTTTCCTTTTCTATCAATTTTCATTGAAAAAAATAAACCTATGAGATTTCTACAGACCTTTCCTTCACTTTAAAGCTATCCCTGCAAATTTCACATATTTTTACTCTTTCGGGTGGATCACTGATAGTGTCTTTAAGTTAAAATTAGTGAAGGGGACTTTTTTTTGCTGCAATGGACTATACATACCTGAGATTCAGTTTCAAATAATTTGATTTTGGCTTGCTGTGCACTTTCGACTGAATGCACACTTAATCTAGGCTCCTCAATCGAACCATCTATATCTGGCCTGTAATACGAATAAGAAATGACATCATTAACCCTTTCGACACGGGCCAATTCTGTATACGTAATATAGCACATATGTCAGTGGCTTTATAGATGGCGTCACAAATGCTTGCAGGTCATTTGGAAAGCCATCTAAAAAGAATATCAGCAAAGACTAGGCTTGTACTAATTTAGATGCATTTTTCATTCTGATTCTGAATATGCACTTGAAAATTAATAATTTTTACCTTTTTGAAACAAAATTTGACAAATTTTGACCGTTGAGCGACTGTAGTCGCTTGCCGTGTTCAAAGGATTAAGACAATGGCAAACTTGGCACAACACAAAGTATAACCAAGTCATATGGCTTGTTTACATCTGACCAGTTTATTCCCATTTGGTACCTCTGTGCAGTGATGTCAGTGGGAGATTTATTGGTCGCATTGAATTGATGCGACAGTGATTTTACCTGTGTGCACAAAGACGGCGTGTTGTAACGCATGCATAAAAGCCGCGTCAATGTTATGACAACACTGCATAGAGATACAGACCATTGAGTATAATCTTGCACTGGTTTGATTGGGCTTGGTGAACAACCAGAGGGTGTATTGAGTCCATCCCACAATGCACTGGTTTGGGGAAATTTCCCTTCAATAAGGTCATGTGATCCCACAAAAATCCTATTTTCAACACATAAAACCCTGACTTTTACATTCATTTTAGCCTACAAGGTGCTAGTACTTTTTTTGCATGATTATGAAATGTCTTGTGGTTCTTAAACAACTTGAACACTTTATTCCCAATGTACTGACGTGTGTTTAGTACAATACAGAATAGGCACATTGCAATGCATTGTGGGATTAATTCAAACACCCTCTGGTGAACAACTAAATCTAAGACCTAGTAATTATATTATACCTTCACACCTACTCTGTATCACGTGATTTATTTAATTATTCTTAAACAGCCATGAAAATGTAAGCAATTTCATTGGCTGATGCCCGGGTTCAATTTGACAATTGAACCCAGGTAGTATGCACTGTGTATTGACGTTATTTGTAGGTTGAAGCGTTCGCGTCATACTGCGTTTTGCTACATTCGCGTGCGTCTGTCAATGTTGCGTCTTGTTGCGTATGTCTGTTGTGTTCAACGGGTTGTTCCATTTTTGTCACTGGGTGGTAGCAGTCCTTTCTTGTTTGAATTTAGCCATAAAGTATTATGAAATTT
The DNA here is from genome assembly GCA_023653785.1 of Ophioderma brevispina. Classification (NCBI taxonomy): domain Eukaryota; kingdom Metazoa; phylum Echinodermata; class Ophiuroidea; order Amphilepidida; family Ophiodermatidae; genus Ophioderma; species Ophioderma brevispina. Next base: position 19,792 of record JAMKCH010084838.1, read on the forward strand.
GATTAAAGACGACCTTAACTTGTAAAGCTGTCTACGATAGAATAAAGGTCAATATTTGGAACCGGTACTCTCTTTAAGAACACTTGAAACAAGCGACACCATTATTTTCAGTGGAAGAATAAGGCCGGAGGACAGATCCTTCCACGCAAAAAAATGGTATCGCCTTGGTTTCAATTCATCGTATAGAGAGTCATACCTTTATTCTCTAACAGAATAACGCAATGTACAACGTAGGTGCAAAGGGTATAATTAATGTAGCCAAATGCAATATACTGCAAGCAATTCGTCCGGGAGAGGGATGGTGTCATCTAGTACTTGACAAGGGGATCTCATTTGCAACCATCAGGTTTTAAAAATTATCCTAAAACAGTAATTTGATCGGTCTAAAATCACCCCTAAATACACATGGCAATGTCAAATCCTACCCTAAAAAGTCTTGACAATATTTGACCCCTAAATATAGGTGCTTCTGCTCGGCTGGTTATTGAATAGCTTATTTACACCCAATTTCGATACAAACTTGGGGTTCCCAATCAGACCATATCATGTAAGCTCAAGTCCAGGTTCAAGCGGAAAAGTCTTTCAGTGGTTTTTGCCAAGGGGGTGAAACCAGTCGTCCGTGCTGGGCCTGACAGTTTGAATATTGCACGGGATAATTATCAGTTGGGTGCTTGTATACCACATAATGTCGATCGATACAAACCATCCGCCCACAATATCAGTTTTGGATGTTGGGTGTTATTGGGTTGTTAAATTTTGTCCTACCCATGGCCACAACACGAATGAAATGACACATCATTCGTCATGGGGGGGGGGGGGGGGGTTTTTGATTTTTTTTTTTTTTTTTTTTTTTTTTTGGGTTTTTTTTTTTTTGTAGTTTTTTTGTATTTTTGTTTTGTTTTTTTTTTTTTTTTTTTTTTTTTTTTTTTTTTGTTTTTTTTTTTTTTTTTTTTTTGTTTAAATAACCACCTAATGAATACATCTTTTCACCTTAACGCGCATTGCATTATGAGAAAAAGAGTATCCTGAAGCACAATGATCCAGGTCCACTATTTTTACCACACCTGCCACCTCTACCATACATAATTTTGTATCACTACCGATATGTGTATATGCAAAGCGGCCACCAGGAAGAGAGAAGAAACGGCAAGGGTAACAGAAAATCGGGGTAGAGGAGGGTGGATAGAACGTGAAAGGAAGAGAGAAGGCAAGGGTGCGGGACGTTTGGGGAAGATCGGAAGAGGAAGGCAATGGCCGGGTGGAGAGCGCCTGAGAAGGAGGGGGAGTAGCAAGATGGGGAAGGGGGGGGGTTGAATATGAGGGGAAGAGGGCTCGATTATACTTTTTATCTTCCTGCGAGGCGCCATTGCTTTCTATTGTTGTACTCTAGGTTTTCTTTGTGGTCGCAAAACATGCGAGACGGTGAATTTCTAAAGATTACGTAACGTTTTGCCTCTCTAGCTATAATAGAACCTCTTTGGTTTTGCCTACCCTTGTTCCATGTTAACTAAGTATGTTAGCATGCACAATCCTGAAAATTGTTTACGTTTCATTGTCGTGCCTAGACATCCCCCATATCACGGACAGTGCCCCCCACCTTCCAGGCACTTCTTCAAAGACCTAGTTTGTCCCTTAAGCCAATAGAGTTTCAAATAACACAATTTTAGTTAGAAATAAAGTTATTATCCAGGAGCCCCCGCTGGGCTTTACAAGCTCATATAAAATGACGATTTGCAATTATTTGCAGTTTTTCTATCAGCCACCCCTTTTTACAGGCTTCATATAAAATGACGATAACCATATTTTGAATTTTTTTGATGCCAAATTAATGACATCACTTTATATTCAACTTATTTGAATTCATTTCATGGGCTGCATGTGACAATATATGGGACTGCCACGTCACAAAACTTTGGAACAATTGCAAAGCATGTCAAACATACACAATTTTGCCAGATGGTTAAAGTAATAAAAGCATTATGAACAGGAGGGTGATGACCCTTCAAAATTGTTAAACACAGGTACACCAATGGTTCTATTTTTGCCTCATATAGTGACGTATCCAACATTTGTTTACTTTTTGAAACAATTTAGCATAAGTCTTTTTTGTTGGAATCCGTTTTGTATTACTCTACAAATTCACAAAATTTCAAACTAAGTGGTTAATTAGTCAAATATATAAGTGTATTTTCCAAACATTAAATTGTTTAATCACATGACCATTTTGTTGGAACCTATTCTGAGGCAGCCCACAGCATCGTACCAGCATTTTGAAGTATTTTGTCGTTTTCACAGTAATGTAATTTCCGCAAACTTTTTCATCATAACGACGTACTTGCATGACGTATTTTGTTATTTAAACATTGAAATTGCCTAGGTTTTGTTTTCAGTTACTGCCACTTAAATTTTTTTTTCCGTATCTAAACTAATTAGAAGTTGAAGTGAAATATATTTGAAATTTAACATATTTTGGCAATTTTTTTCAACTAGTTTTCATTTCAATATAGCTTAAAATTAAAGTAATAGACAAATTAAGATCGCAAATATTCAAAGCTGTTTTTCTTATAATGCGTATTTGACGCTAGTGACATGTGCAATGAATTGTTTTATGAATCTACCGATGATCACTTTTGTTGCAAGGACCCTTGTTTCAGTTTCAGTTTATTTACCAGTGTACAATCAAAATTAAATGTAGGATACAATGGGGTTGACCAAAAGAGCAAAGCTCGTACTATAAGTTTGGCCACCCATTATTTAAACTAAATCAGAATACCTGTATTTTTATACTTATATCATTACTATTTAATAGACTATTATCTCTTATCTCAGTGCCAGCACAAACCAAGACAACCTTAAAATAGAGACATGCTACAGGGTGCACAGACAGGACTGCACGAGACAAGTGAGTTGTAGCATGTTGGATATTAGTATATGGCAGATCTTGCATACACACATGACAAGGTTCATTACGCAAGTAGTAAATGAATCTAATGCAGATTTATAATTGTGAAAGAAGAAAATGCTTAAAATTTTTCTTTTAAAAAGTTGAACATTTAATTTTCAAATACAAAATATTTAAATCAATAGAGTTCCATAACAGAGGACCCTGGTTTTAATTGTGTTTCTTGCTAGCTCTGAGAAAAAATTGTACCGGTCTAAACAGGTTGGCAGATCTGGTGCGGTAGGAATGAATTTGATTAGTAGATGAAAATAATTATTAAATATATCAGGTCGGAGGTTTTTTTGAAATTGGAACATAAAGAGGGCAATTTGGTCTGTGTATGAATATAATAAACATTGAGTGATTTAATTTCTTGAACAGAGAGGATGAATGAGCAGGTTTAGTGCGAATTAGTACAAAGGCGAACAATCTTCTTTGTTTTAAATGAATGCGTGAAGGTACGGTTATTGTTGTCGGCCCCCCCGCAAAAATGCTATTACATATTGGATCTGTGGCAGAACCAAACTAGAATAAGGAGAAAATAAAGTTGCAGAGGGCAGTGTATGTCTTAATCGAAAGAGATACCAGTATACTTAGAAACAATATTTGTAACATATGTATTGTGTTGATTCCATGTGAGCGAATTATCTAAGAAAACGCCTAAAAAATTTGGTGTGAGGGACCCTTGAAATGGGCTATGTCAATGTTATGATGATATATATCAGGATACAGAAAAACGTGTGTGTGTTTGTTTTGAATAAATAAAAGGAGTTTTGCCCTATATTCAACGAATAGTTTGTTAGCCTTTAACCAAGAAGAAATTTGATCAGTTCGGTATTGGTAGACTGGATTAAATCCGCGAGGTTTTCATGTGAATCCAGTAAGTTTGTATCTCAGCATATAATATTGAAGGAAAACATTTTAGACTTGAAAAGGAAATATCATTTAAGTATAAAATAAAGAATAATGGACCTAGAATGAGCCTTGTGGGCGTCCACATGTTGTTTGCAATACTCAGAGCTATGACCATAAAGTTGACCAAACTGAGTCTATTATCAAGGTAGTCTTTGAACCCACTCGAAGGCCATCCCACGAATACCATAATGAGAGGTTTGGAGAGAAGAAGTTGTGGTTAATCGTGTAGAAAGCCTTGCGAGAGGTCCAAAAAAAATACCAAGGGATGTCTTTTGTGTCTAAATGGAACAAGGTTATTATATGAGTTCCATAATAGCCAAAAGGAAGAGCGTTTTGAACGAAAACAAATTCTGTGATGTGGTGTCATGAGCAACTCAAATCTGAAATGAAACAGTAAGAGCCTCTTCTAAACCCGGCTTTCAATGATTTTAGAAAAAGTCTGAAGAACTGAAAGTGGTCTTTATAATTTGAAAATCATGACGATCACCGGGTTAAAAATAGGTGCAACAAAATAGGGACCCTATGGATTATGGCTTATTCTATTACCTACCTCTGCTGCTCTGCTGCCCATTATTGAAAATGCCGCATTCCGATCTGTCAGTTTACTGCCCATTATCCCCAATAATGGGTCGTCAATGTAATTTCTTATACATTGAAGCGGTTTAGGTAATCGAATATAAATAAAGGGTTTGCACAGTGTCATTTATGGGCTCATAAAGTATCCCCTCGGCCAGAAAAAATTCAAATAATGGGCTCGGCTGCGCCTCTCCCGTTTATTTAGTTTTTCGACCTCGGACCATTATTCACCATAAATGACACTACAAACCATTTATTTCTTAAATATAAAGACAGCGCCTCTCAGTGGCGTACCACTTTTTTTTTTTTTACGGGGGGGGGGGGGGGGGGGGGGGGGGGGTGGGGGGGGGGGGGATAGAACGGGGGCACATATATTTTCAGGGGGGAAAGCATCCGGGCGAATCCAGGATTTGTCAATGGGCGCCAAATTTTTTTCACAGTTGAAATCAAAATTATGAGAGGCAACTTTAGTGTACGTCCCCCGTACGGAAAACCGGTATTTTGTGCTTATGCCACCCCCTAAATTCGCCCATGATATATATTAAAAATTTGTTATATAGTATATGCCTATGGTTGTTTTCATGTATTGCCACATGTGCCCGAAATCACTACTTTTTCAGGGGGGGCAATATCCCCTTCGGTTACGTCACTGTCTCCTCTGTTCATATAATCCTGGTCGTGATCAACTTTGCTGTCTCGATTAACCCCGGGTTTTAATCATTGAGCCCTAGAGATGTATTATCCCGTTTAAATTGGTACTAAGCTGGGCAGGAAACCAATGAAATTGCTTACATTTTCCTGGTCTGTTTAAGAATTTACCAACATACCTTCGAGAGTAGGGTTCGGGTAAACAGTTCTGCTCAATAACCATGTTAATCACTTCCTTTTTGGACAAGCATCTGAATCTTCTCAGCTTCCATTCTGGGAAAGGATAATGAAAGGAATCATAGAAGTGACATGGAAAACATGTCGTCACCATATGAATAGACAAAGATTAACCCTAACCCTGACGTCGTTTCTAGCCTATCTCCCCGGAGGAACTGAAAGAGTGAGGGAAGAGGTGAACAAGAAGTTCGCAAATTCGGGTGATTCGAACCCACGGCCCTTCGGGCCCCAGCCCCATGACCCGGGATCGCACGCTATGGCGGTGTCGCTGGCTTGGCCAGCAATTTCGTACCCATATGAGTCTTGGTTTGAGAATCATTGCCACTTTCTGGACTTTTGGCATTTTTCCTCAATTAACACAGTTAGTTTTGGTGAGATTTAGTTGTGATAGGTTAAAAAGGTGGTGAAAGAGACCAATGGGTGACACAGGACTTAGCTTAAGTTTTCCAAATGGCCACCTTGGTTGGATGTGATCAAGTACTTTCTTGCTCTTTTGGCTGATAACATTATTTCCCCTGACATACTTCCCTGTTGTAGTTTTTTTGTAATAAATCATATATAATCTTGCAACCCAGGTTTTTCTAAATCAAATTGTATGAGGATTCCAAAAACATGGAGTTCATTTTTTAAAACGTGTTCTGGGTCTTGGATGTTTCTAGGGGGCAAGGTTTAAACGGGGTCAAAATATAAACGGGGCAAATGTGTTTTAAAGTATACCATCATGGTTTCCGATAGCTTTCAAGGGTTACGAAAGACCATAGTTTGCCCTATCTGATGGTTATAGTGCATGAAGCTAACAAGGCAAAAACAGGTTCAAGTTCACACTGCGGGTAAATTTCAGATTCATTAGTTTGTTTTAAAATGGTGGCCAAATTAATACGTCTTGAAGCAAAAATATACAGGTCGCATTACATGACGTTTTGATGATAATAAGAGGGCAAATATGGCGGGGGTCCCACAGGGTCTATGTGAGATCACTATCCTATCTGTAAAAGTTTTACTTTCAAGGTAAAACCCAATATCTATTACATTTTCTTATTTATTGTGACCCAGTGAACGATTTAAAACCAGTTTCAACACAAATCGGCCTTCTATAAATAATGAATGACCTTGAATGTCTCGAGCCCTATTAACTTACTAAAACAAAATTAGTTCATAAATACGGCAACTGTATTTTTTAGGACCTTATGAGAAACCTGAACAGATTGGTATATATTTAAAACAATATAAAAAATTTTGTTGACCCCTGTACAAACTGTTTTCCCCCTTATAAAACAATAAAACACACAGAACACTTTAAAAAATGACAGCCCCATGATTTCCTGATTCTCCATTATATTCTGTTTCGGAAAAACATTGGTGTCAAAATGTGAATGAAAAAATACCAAAACATCAATTACATTCCCATGTACTATGACGCAGATGGCCAACAACCACCCAATCCTACTCTGCCATCTTGCCATATTTTAAACAGGGGATTCTGAAGGTATATGCAAGGTACTTGCGAAAAATAACTTCTGCATATACTCAAGACGACCAATACTCCCGTGCACCATAAGGACCACATCTCCACCAAAAAAATTGCAACCTGGAATTACTTATTCTATTCCTTAGAGTTCTTATCCAGTTGGCAATAGAGAAACTATAGAACATTGAAGAAAAGACCCTGGTGAACATTGAAGAAAAGAACTGTAGAACATTGGAAGAAAAGACCTGGTAGAAACATTGGAAAAGACCTGGTTAGAACATTGACAAGACTGGTAGAACCCTTGAAAAGACCTGGTAGAACATTGAAAAAAAGAACTGGTAGAAATTGAAGAAGCACCTGGTATAACATTGAACAGACCTTGTAGAAAACATTGAAAAGACTGGTAGAACATTGAAAAGAACTGGTAAAACATTGAAAAGAAAGAACCGTGTAGAAATTGATAAACCTGGTAAAACCTTGAAAAGACCTGGTAGAACATTGAAGAAAAGGACCTGTTGAACATTGGAAGAAAAGACTGGTAGAACTTGAAGAAAAGAACTGGTAGAACATTGGAAAAGAACTGGTAGAACATGAAAAGAAATGAAAAGAACTGGTAGTAGAACATTGAAAAAGACTGGTAGGTAGTAGAAACATTTAGAACATTGAAGATGAAGAAAAGAACTGATAGTTAAGAAAACATTGAAAAGAAATGGTACTAGACTAGAACATGAAAAGGACCTGGTTAGAACATCGAAAAGAACTGGTAGAACAATAAAGAAAAGAACTGGTAGAACAATAAAGAAAAGAACTGGTAGAACAATGAAAGAAAAGACCCTGGTAGATTAGACATTGAAAAGAACTGGTTTAGAGTAAAACATTGAAAAGAACTGGTAGAACAATAAAGAAAAGAACTGGTAGAACATAGAAAAGAACTGGTAGAACATTGAAAAAAATAAACTGGGTCGTAGAAATTGAAGAAAGAACTGGTAGTATAATAGAATATTGAAAAGAACTGGTAGAACATTAAAGAAAAGAACTGGGTAGCAAATTGAAAAGAACTGGTAGAACATTAAAGAAAAGCGAATGGTAGACACATTTGAAAAAGAACTGGTGTTAAACATTGAAAAGAACTGGTGATAGAACATTGAAAAGACATGGTGAAACATTTGAAACGCAACTGGTAGATTTAGAACATGAAAAGAGAACTGGTAGTAGAACTAGTAGTAGTAGAAATTGAAAAGACACTAGTAGAACATTGAAAAGAATGGTTTAGTTAGTAGTAGAACATGAAAGAATGGTAGTTAGATAAGAAAATAGAACATTGAAAAGAACTGGTAGAATATTGAAAAGAACTGGTAGAACATTGAAAGAACTGGTTTTCTTTAATTTAAAACATTTGTGAAAAAGATGTAGATTAGAAATTGAAAAGACCTTGGTAGAAACAATTGAAGAAGAAAAAACTGATTTAGAACATTGAAGATGAAAAGAAATGGTAGTAAGTTATTTTTTAGTAGAAATGAACATTGAACAGAACCTGGTTAGTGGTAGATTAGAACATTGAAAAGACTGGTAGTAGATAGAACATTGAAAAGACCTTGTAGTTTTTAGTAGAACATTGAAAAGAACTGGTAGAACATTGAAAAGACCTGGTAGAACATTTTGAAAAAGAATCCGTGGTATTAGAACATTGCAAGAAAAAGAAAGAACTGGTTAGTTTAGAAAAGTGACGAAAGAAACTGGGTTTAGAACATTGAAGAAAAGAACGGGTAGTTAGATAGATAGAAAAATTGAAGAAAAGAATGGTAGAACATTGAAGAAAAGAAAACTGGTTAGAACATTGAAGAAAGAGAAAAGGCCTGTAGAACCATTGAAAAGAAATGGTTTTTTAGAAAATTGAAAAGAAGGGTAGAAAATGAAAAGAAAGGTGTAACTGGTTAGAACATTGAAGAAAAAGAAGGAAGAAAAGAACTGATTAAACATTGAAGAAAAAGAAAGGGTAGAAATTTAGTTTAGTATAGATAGTAGAACATTGGAAAGAACTTGTAGTAGTGTTGTTTAGATAATTTAGTTAGAACATTGAAAAGAACTGGTAGAATATTGAAAAGAACTGGTAGAATATTGAAAAGAACTGGTAGAATATTGAAAAGAACTGGTAGAATATTGAAAAGAACTGGTAGAATATTGAAAAGAACTGGTAGAACATTGAATAAAAGACCTGGTCGAAAATGAAAAGAACTGGTAAACATTGAAAAGAACTGGTAGAAACAATTGAAAAAGAACTGGTCGTTAGAACATTTGAAAAGACCTGGTGGGGAATAGAACATATTGAAGAAAAGAACTGGTAGAACATTGAAAAGACCTTGTAGAAACCATGAAGAAAAGAATGGTAGAACATTGAAGGGAAAAGACCTGGTTTAGAACATGAAAAGAACATGTTTTTAGAACATTGAAAAAAAAACTGGTTAGAACATGAAAAGAACTGGTTAGAACATGAAAAGAACTGGTTTAGACATGAAAAGAACTGTAACATTGAAGGAAAAAGAACTGGTAGTTGAACATTGAAGAAAAGAACATACAGAAGTTGGTTATATTTCCAACATTGACTGGGATTTTACTAATTTTAAAACAAACACTCATCTCAATTGGACCAGCGGATCTTTATGGAAGTTTTTGTACAAATCTAATCCCAACAACTCAATAGGGATGGACAATGCCCCGGAATGGGATAGTAGATTACTCAAACTGTGTCACCTTAACACTATTCTGGAATACCAGTGCAACCAAGTAGTGATCTATTATGATCATGTGAAATCATTTGTGTGATAGCAGGTAGAACCAGGTGCCGTAAAGATTGAGTAGGGACACAATTTTTTGCTGAAAATATAGATTAGGGTGTGTAGAATAAGATCTGCGTGTTGCAACCTGCGGCATCCTTGAGCATTTTTTCTGAAAATCCAAGATGGCGTCGCCATAAGTGATAATTATCTATTCACCATATATTATCAAACTATTTTTTTTTTTTTTTTTTTTTTTTTTTTTTTTACAAATTTCAATGAACAAGTGTATGGCACTTATAACATTAAGTCATACTTCAAATTCAAAATGGAAGCCAAATGCAATATTTTAAAAATATGCAATATAACAGCAAACTACCTGCGATAAAATAGACGAGAAGTACTTAGGTTATGTTGACTAGACACAATTAAAGGATTTCTGATACTTTTAAATTGTAACATGCGTCAATCAATATGGACAGCCAAAATGGGAACATCTTCTAAAAAACTTGGCAAAAATTTATAAGTATACAGCCTTCAAAGCGTAAATCAACGTGTCAAGACATTAGAACAGACTTTGATCCTAACCAATGTACAACATACATTTCAATTTTTAAATTGCGCCAAAAATCGAAAATAAAACTAATATGTGCAAAGTTTGTCAAAAATACCATAGAATTACATTTTTATATATTGCACTCAAATGTGATAATTTGACCATTTTATTTTAAGCCGGGATTACCTGCCAGGTTTCACTTGGTTATGATCATAGGTACATTTCTAATGTTCATTGACACAATAAGTTATACTTGAGGTAATATTTAGACATTTTGGTCAAGTATTTTTGAAGATATTCACATTTGGCTGCCATATGATTGACGTCATGTTACAACTTTAAAAGTATTCCGAATACATTTTTTGTGTATACAACATAATCTAAGTACTTCATGTTTATTGTTTATCGCAGGTGGTATTTGCTGTTATATGGCATATTCATATTTTAAAATTATTAGATTTTGCTTCCATTTTGAATTTGGAGTATCGACTCAATGTACCAAGTGCCATGCATTTGTTCATTGGGTCCTCATATTAGTACCATCTAGTAACTCCATAGGTGGATTTATCAAAATGCTCAAGGATGCCCCGGTGGCACCAGGCAGATTTTTCTACCACCCTTTCTATCATTCCTTCAGGGAAGAAAAATTGTGTCCATACTCCACTTTACGGTCAGGCCATAAGTTGGACCATTGCTACCTGAACTATGACATTCAGTTCCCTCAAAAGCTCCCGCAATCTCATCTGTGAGAGTGTTACTCATATTCAAATATGATGACTACATTAAACCTATATTTTGGAGAAATTGACCAAAAACTTGTTATTGGCCAAAAATTTTTGATCCACAGTAAAAAAAATCTGCAATTGAAAAAGCACGGTCACTTCAGTTTTCATATCATAAATCGGAAAACTGTGGATTGACATCGGGAAGGGCATATGGTCAATTTCTTTCCGCTCCAATAAAATCCTCACACAGCATATTGCTGAGTGCGATGGTGTATCCGCCCACCCCCGTTAGCGGGTACAAAACAGATTTAAAACTTTGGTAACTAACTCACTCACTCAATGTTACATTTTAATATTTGGATCCCCAATCTTATTAGCCCAGTTATACAGGTTTTGATGTTGTTGCGTCAGGTTTTCTTTAAAAAATGTCTGCTTTTATGGACTATTTTTTGAAAATTTCCTCTAGTCAGGGATTGTTTGCTTGACCTTTGACTCCCCAAAGTGTTAAATCCTCTGAAAAACTAGAGCACCAGCAAACGATCCCATAGGCAACTGTACTGAATTTCTGTTTATGAATAGAAAATACAAAATTTCTTCCGATACAATCTAATGTGGCATGTAAGATTGGGTAACATACAATATTATTAAGGCTAATGGTTTTCATAGATGATTTTGTAAAAATATTCATAAAGTCAGGGGGCACCCGTCAACTACTTCAGAAGGAAGTTTTGCAAAGTCTGATATTTTACATGGACTTGTATTGAACCATAAGGAGTTGATTTCAACTTGTGTTCTAACTCTCAGATAGATTTTCATTGATTTGAGGGGCTTTTTCAAAATGAACGCCCCCAAAAATGGTTAAAAAAAATGATTAAGTCATGTTTTCAATGTGGGACCTTAGTGATTTATCCATATTCAATTGTTTCAACCTAACATTAAATTCTCAATGACGATGTTCATCAATTAAGGGCTTTTTTTTCAAAAATGGCCAGCCAAAATTATCTAAAAAAAAACTTGGAAGATATAGAGTAGTCCTGTATTTATGAAGTGCCTTCAGGAAAATATGTTGAGGGTGATTCAAATGGGGACCTTGATAATATTTACTCAGAAGAAGTTGTTTAAGCTTCATGTTCAAAATTCTCAGTCACAGTTTTCAAATGATTAGGGGCATTTTTTCAAGTGAGGCCCAAATGATCGGAAAAAAATACTCAACAAATAGAAAGAATAGTCATGATTTAGGATGCCATCTTCCGGTAGGTCTTATTAGCTTGATCCAGAGGTTCGAGCGTGGGCTCAGCTAGGCGGCGCAGGGGCACAGTCAAGTCCCATGCTGGGACAAGGGTGACTTCCTGGAGGACACTCGTTGCAACATTTCTTCAATGAGGTCATTCAGGACAGGTGAAGTAGACCATGGTTAGCTCCCCCTGAGAAGGCCATGAGGGACAGAAGCGCGGCCCCGGGCCAGTGCGGCAGGCTCTCTGGAGCGTTGCGCTGCCGCTTGTTGCTGAAGAACCAATGTGAGCAACTCTGCTACATTTTCCAAAGAGGCCTTATATAAGGGTTGACTTTGTTTGCTGGCACCATGACGTGGGTCTTCCTGATGTGGAAATTGTAAGTCTTTCTCGTTGGAGATGCCTTGCCTTTCCTGCCAGGCGCAGCTAACAACCTCTTCAAAGGGCCTGCTGCCGTTTGTAAGATCTGGTGAAGTCGCCATACAGTCAGTTGAAAGGTCTGAATTGTTGAGCTGCTTAGAAGAACTTGATCTGTCCGGGTTCATCAAGAGGGTCTCTGGTTGTATCATCGCTATGGGGAAACGCAAAAATGAGGGAGATCCATGTCCAGCTGATCGTCATCGCGTCGTTGCGAACGAATCTGGTCCGCTCCCAGGAACAGATGCCCGCAGGGACAAGCTGGTTGTTTCGCCCATGCCACAAAAAGGTTGATTAGAGGCACTCGAGTCTGCTGAAGACCACTTTGCACACGGGGGGTTGAGGTGCCATTCCAACGACAAGCCCGACCTTGGTCGGGCATGGATGGTTGAACCCGCAGAATGTTGCCTGCTCCGGGGAGATGGACAGCCTGGAGCTTGATCCTGTGGCACTGGCACCATATTAGCAGCTTGATTGTCTGTTGACAAAGTCAGACTGCGGTTACAATTACCTCCCAGGGGCCCGTTCCCCAACTTGTGCGTGTTAACCCTCTGTATTACATAACAGTTTACACAGTTGCTTTGACAAATTGGTCCAAATCCGGCATGATATATATGCAAATCAGATTTATGACTGAGTTTCGGGAACGGCCCCTGCTTGTTTAATAAGTCACTACCATGAGGTTGTTGCGGCTAGAATGATTGTATGGTCCTTGACCTTGGGAAGGAGGCACCGCAATGCCAGGGGGACTGCCCACTTGCTCCAGAAGGTTGAGTGATGCTTTGCAAGGATGGAGTCCAAGACATGCCACTAGCCAGCCTTCCCAGTGGGCTACCCAGCCTGTCTTGGACGTGTAAATGTGCGGGGGGCATGGAAGCGGGGCCGCCCGGGGGTGAATGTTGTGTGTGAGACGCAATAAACTGAGGGCATGGTGGGCCTTTGGAGAGACGTTATTACCCTTTGACATTCGGTTCTTCTGGGGTTTGTTGAAACTGGATAGAACTGTGAAACTGTATGTATCTCATACGGGCATTGGAGAAGGAGCTGTGAGGCTGATGACAAGGCCAAGAAGCCGTACACCACGGTTTGGCTGCGAGTCGTCTGCCTGGGAGGTAAAACGTTCCGCCACCGTGAGAGGAAGTACTTTCTGGAAACCACCAACTGTCTGCGCCAGTGTGTGCTATTCGAAGCATGTCGCACAAGCTGGATCTCGAGAGCTTCTCCAGCACCCTGGTTATCATCACTATTACCATATGCCAAGATCCTGTCCCAGGAAACGTCACGCCGTCATGGCGAACACAATTTAGCCGCTCCCCAGGAACCAGTATGGGGACTTGGTTGAGGTAGCTGGAGTCTGTGGATGCCACCTTGACCAACTTTGTGTTTGAGGTGATGGTGCACATTCCACCGACAACCCCCTGACCTTGGTCGGGGCCCATGGTTGTTCCCCTTCTTTTGTTTGCTCCTGTGGCACTGTTACCCATACAGCAGCTTATTGTCTGTTGACATAGTCAGGCTGCGGGTACCTCCCTGCTTGTTTATAGTTATGACTAGGCATGACACAGTATGCACGTAGATTTACTTCTGAGTTTCGGGAACGGCCCCTGCTTGTGTATATAAGTCCAACTTACCGTGCGTTTGTGCAGCGTTAGGGCGATCATCTGGTCCTGACCTTGGGAAGTAGGAGCCGTAAACCGTAATAATGCAAGGCAGACCGTCCATGACTCCAGAAGGTTTGATGTGATACTCGCACTGCCTGGAGTCCCAGACACTGCCAATCGCCAGCCTTCACAGTGGGCTCCCAGCCTGTCTTGGACGTCTCTATGGTGATCGTGGACGCGGGGGAGACGCCACGTGGGGTAAATGTTGTGAGGCGTGGTGGACCTTTGGAGAGACGTCTAGCCCCATCGACATCCAGCGCTTGGGGCTGACACTTGGATAGAACGTGAAGTCGTATGTATATCGTACGTAGGGACATTGGGGAAGGACTGTTCTGAGGCTGGCTGTAAGGCCAGAAGCCGTAACACAGTTTGGCTGGAGCCGTTCTGCACGGGTGAGAAGGCCACGTGCACAGAGGGTGATGGCTGTTGTTCTCTCTGCTGTCGGGAACTCAGTCCCTCTGCGAATCTATCACCGGAGCCAGGAACTGCCAAGGGTCAGGGTCTGGGATGGTTGGAGGGCTGACTCCTCCAGATATGATTAGTCCATGGGAGAGATGGCTGATAAGATTTTGAAAGCGGAAGGGCCTATGGGATGGTGCACTTTTCATCTCCTCCTTATTTTCCTGCGAAACCCATTAATCGGGGTCCTGCCCAACCCCATGCCTCCTATCAACTTTTTCTTAACCTCATTTCTCATCATATCCCCCGCCCTATTCGTGCTTTTTCGTTTTTGCTCTCCGTCCCGTCGCCTTTCCCGCACCCACTCTTCCATCATGTCCCTTTACCACAAGTCACCTTCCATTCTCAACTTGTCAACGTTTTTCATTCCTCCCCTCCTAGATCTACCCCCCTTTCTTTCATCTAGCCCCCCCCTACCTTCTCTATCTCTCCCTCTGCCTCTCACTCTTTATGTTCATCCCTTTCATCTTTCATTTTTTGTGATCAGCCCAGTTGTTGAGGTAACTGTAAATGAAAAATTCCTGTTACCGCAGAGCTCCGGCATTCACCTTGACTATCTTTGTGAAGGTCCTTGGGGCCGTTGGATAGCATGAAAGAGCAGACTCTTGAACGGGAAGGTCTCGCTGTTGATGAAAAAAACGAGCCATTTTCTGTCTGACGGATGGATGGCCACGTGTAGATATGCGTCCTTCAAGTCAGTGTTGCCCCCACCACCCCTGCGTAGTTTGGGATGATGGTCGCCTAGGTTTTCTAGGTGGAAAGGTTATGGGTTGAATTAATGGTTAAATGCCCGAGGTTTAGTATGGGGAACATTCGCCCGCCTTCTTCGTCATTAGGAAAGAATGTTGAAAAGGAAAACACTCTTCGCTTGGGCGACGTTTCTATGCTTCTTTTATGGCTTCACAAATCAATGTATTTTAAGAGTTTAGTTATGACCCCTTGACCCATTAGAAAGTGGCCCTTAACCCCCTTAAAGTATATTGTTAATGTTTGATGCATTAAGCATATAATAAAAAAGGACCAATTTTTTAGCAACAAAAAATCATTTATAACATGAGATGGGCTTTCCTTAATGCGATTATTTGAAAAATAGTCATTTGACGGCCCATTTTGTAAAAAAAGCGCACCAAAACCCAGTTTTAAAAAAAGAAAGAATTACAACAACAAGTTGGAAGTTATTCCTTGTGGTCTTATTGAACACATGAAAGTGAAAAACCAAACTTGGCAAAACTTCTGAAGTAATAGTAACAGGATGACGTGTGCCCCCTGACTATAAGGCCATGGATCACAAAATGACCCTTTAAATGTCATGAGCACCAAATATATTTTTTGTTTAAATTAGAAATCTACAGAATTTCCAATCATGATCATAGATTATTATTTTTGAAAGTGAAATTGGTAGCCTATTAAGTATAACTCTTAATTATGAATTATAAAATCAGAAAATATTCTGGTTTGCCCTATTTCTGCAGAAACCACTTCTTTTTAGAGAGCTGCATACAAGAATTGCAAACCTCACTAAAATTTGCTAACTTACCTATCCCATGATGTGTGTGGATAGTGCTACACATACATAGTAGACCAGACAGAGCAATGAATACAGCCAAAGCTAGGACAGCCCAGACTTAAATAAGAGACATCCTCTGGGTAGCGAATTCTTCTGGCTCCCTTTACTTACAGTTATGTTCGGAGTAAAGTTCACAATCCGTTTTTCCAGATGAAGCATCATAAGCACTGGATAATAAAAAAAGACAGTTTACAATTAACACATTTTGATGACTATTTCACCTTCCAAAAGTACCAGGTTTAAGGCACTATCAGTGACTTTTCTAAATCAGAAAAATCGAAAAAAATCATCAAAAATCAGATTTTTGCATGTCTGTAACAAGTATAGGTATCCTAACATACCCTGCAAATGATACGACCAAAAACAGCCTAACAAGGACAAAATCGGATGTTTTAGTCATTAGTGTCCGTTCGGACACTTACTACTACACGTAATTGAATGAAGATTCGCATCTTTGAAAACTGCCGTTTTCTTCGTTTTCGGTCAATTCTTCAGTTGGAAAAGGTACCATATGAGAATTCTACAGGCTTATTCTTCACTTTTAAGCTATTCCTGCAAATTTCAAATATTTTGACTCTTTCGGATAAATCACTGATAGTGTCTTTAAATCCACACAGTCTTAATACCCTTAAGATTACCACCTTTCTTGCAATATCTCTGATAGGCGCATTACTTGACATAATGCGATATGACCACAAAGTAATCAATCAAAATAAACTGCACAAATATTAAAATAAACCTCTATATCTGTATGCACCTTTAAAGTTTTCTAACCGTGTCTCTGATTGGCCAATTACACCACATAACTTATGAACAACCAATCATATTGGCCAGTAGTGCTCAGATACAAACATCAATTAATCACTGAGGTCTACCACCTTAAATTTCTCTGATTGGCTCATTGCATGATATTGCATGGTATAACTCAGGTGACCAATCCAAATAGACCTAATTTGTATAATGTTTGCTATTGACATAATTTATTGCACAGCTGTTTGACAACATGCAAACTGTCTTTTATTTTTAGAGCAATTTTAAGCAGTGGCGACACAAGTTTGACAACATATCAATAGGGGCATGCAAGAGCTATTACCTCTGCAAAAATCAGAAAAATCCTTTGCGGGAATCTTGCCATATAGGCCTGCAAAGGTCATGATCCATATGTTAAAGCGCCCTATAGGAATCACACCACTAAATAACTCCCCATAGACTTGTGTACAAAATGACCTCTCACCAAACGTCGATTTCTCGGCTATAAAGCGACTGGTTACTTCAAAACTGAATTTTTTGGAAGATTAGCACCATACCTCTTCAACAAAAATGAAAAATTCATATGATGAAGGCTGATTTTTTTAGCTACAGAGCATCGAAAGATTTGCATGTTTTCAAAACGTTCACGCCTATTTGAGTGTTACTATAAACTAAAATTGTACAGTTTCCCCAAACCCTCAAAAATTATACAAAAATGGCAGAGACAAAATCTTTACCACCCAAATTATGTTTAATTTCAAATTTCATTTAAAGACACAACTCATCAACATTTTGTGACTCTTCATTTAGGCAAGGGCCATATTCCGGACGCCAACACTGTCTCGGCACTGACGTCGTCTGCTACACCTAGTTTATTTAGTGGTGTGATTCCTATATATCCCCATTTCCCATAGAGAGATGTGTTAAACTAAGAAAAATCATAATTGCCCGCAATGAAATTTCATAAAATATACACAGGATGAAGTCAGTGGTATAAATAATCCAAATTAGTTGTCAAAAGTGTGTTGCCACTGATATGTTTTGTTTTATTCTGGTTTTTGTCAAAATGAGACTTTCAAGCAGCTGTAATTGGTCACAAATATTGTTTTATCACTCTTTTTTCATTATTTACATAATTGCACCCCTCTTGAAAATAAATGCTTTAATCCAAGAAGCCAAGGTCATTATGTGGTGATCATCATGCTGCTTAAAGGTCCATGGCCCGATCGCTAATAGCCTCGTCCCCAGAAGCCCAGATTTTACCGGAAGTGGTCAACATTTTGGTATCAGAAGAAAACTACTATTTTTCTCATTTACCCTGTGAAATCTTAGGGCCAAAGGATGTTTGGTTTGGAAGTAATGAGCGAAAATGTACCCCAATTTGGTCGACCAATATTAATTTTACACAGTACTCTATGGGGCTTACGAAATCACGTTTTCTGCTCTCACATGAAAACGCATTGAAATATCGGCGCGAAACTTCACAGGTGGGTTTTTGGGTGAAGGCCAATCTATCAAGATGAAAACTTCATATCCTTAAATCGGGCCATCCCCCTTTAAATTGCATTTGTGTGCAAACGCGACATACATGATGCAGTATAAAAACACCATTTACGCATGTCAAATATTTCACTACACTTAGTAATAGTGTCTAACCGATCACCCTAATATCTGTAATACTGATTACAGATTTTAAAATTTCAAAATCGATTCATTCCGATTCTGATTCCAATTTTTTCTGTTTATTTTTTTTGCATTGTCATTGCCGTTTTCGACAGCCAGAAGCTGCCAGAAAGTAGCAGATTGATTTAGGTAAACCACTAAAACAGCAAAATATTAAGTTAGGAACAACATACACACTCTTAACAGCTGGTCAATAGCTAGTGAGTGGCCACTGACAGATGTATTGAATGAAATCAACCATGAACAGCATTATATTTATATAATGTACATTACATAACATCGAACAGCTGGTCGCTGGTCAATAACTAAAGAATGACCACTAACAGATGAATATTCTGTTGGTTGCAGTTGTTGAATTTGGCACACACAGTCCCTGCGACTGGCGTAAAACTTATTATGAACCGTCTATGGAGTACTGGAAGTTTCTCGTAATTAAATAAATTTTTGATCTAATCTAAAGATATTTTCTTGATATACAGCAGCAGGATATAACTATTGATGACATTATGTAAAAGAAATCATTTCAGTTAGTAATTTTGCTGCAAAGCGTGATTTTGTTGACCTCATCATTCACTCCAAAGGTAATCTTTCACTCCAGGGAGTAACTTGGAAGAGCCGTAATTGACCAATCAGGCGGCAGAATTCCAATTTGTGACATCACACCGACTGACAGAATAATCAAGTATGAATGGCATTATATTTATATTGTGTTACAAGACATCTAACAGCTGGTCAAAGTGACCACTGGCAAATTCATTGGATGAAATTAACCATGAATGGCATTATATTTCTATTGTATTACATAACCTCTAACAGCTGGTCAGTAAGTGGTGAGCAAACACTGACAGATGTATTGAAAGAATTCAACCATGAAGGCCATTGTATTTATAAATATTAATTTAAGTATTAATAAATATTATTTTTATTAAAAAAGATTTTCCATGTAACAAAATACTAAAAAGAAAAAAAAATGAAGACCCTGGGGCAGATTGAGGGCACATGTGGTGCAGTGGATCAGCGCTCGCCTCATAAGAATAAGGTTGTGGGTTCGAGCTCCACTGTCGCCAATGTGTTGTGCACTTGGGCAAGGCACTTTACCTCGCTTGCCTCTCTCCACCCAGGAGTATAAATGGTACCAGCATATGCTGGGAATACAAAACATTATATGAGGGAGTCTCGCCCAAACGCCAATGAGAGAGATGGGCACTCCGCCTGCGGGCACACCATTTGCATTTTTGGGGGGACAGATTGGGGGGAGGGGTGCACACAGCATGTGTGTTCCCCCTCCTCCCCCCCCCCCCCAATTTGTGCAGAACACAGGGCACCTGGCACTGCAAAGGGTGCCAGGAGCACTGGAGATCTCAAAAATGTTTTTTTACGCAAAGGGCGCCCCTACAGAAGTAGAATAATGACTCTGTATTGGTACCCAGACCAATTATGTTGCCCCCCCCCCTTTCACAATTTCCAACTGACTGAAAAAAAAAAATTATGGGTCTCGCAGGCCGGAAAATTTGGCATCCCCAATTGAGAAATCCTGGATCTGCCCCTGAAGACCCTCCTTACTTTCAAATCTAAAATACAGTTGTAGTTGAGATCTTTTCTGAGATCAACACAAATAGGGCACTACAAGGTGTCAAAGGCCTAAAATTACAAAATCGGAGTAACAAAACTAACTGCACACTCGGAGCACATTAAACTTCTGAGAAAACCACATGTGGATGCTTTTGTAAAAGAGAAGAGGAATGGAAATCATCAAAACAAAAGTCTCGAGCCCAAGACCTAGAACTTTCTTTCTGGTTCTGTCTTTTCCACCACGATTTTTCCCTTCCAAACACCCACCCTGGCCACCCATCGCTGAAATCAATGCCCTTGGCCCACAGAACCGCTTTGGAAGAATCAACCTGAGGGGGATCACTTGGACCATACATGATGCCATGCACACCTACCATACACTATGGAGTTACAATATGCTCAACCACCATGGACACAGTTCATTTGGGTTGTAACTTGTACATACATTAGAGAACTGACTTTGTGTGATCTGGTATCATATATCATACCCAAAAACCATAATGTGTATTTTCGAAATACATTAATGAATGAAGCCACTGAACTGTGCAAGGGAATTGAGCTTTACTAGCTCATCGTGATATCTCATCTTCACACTTAACATTCCATCCATCCACACCATCTGTGTTGGTCATAGAAAAGGTCTTGATACAACCTCATCAAAATTGTAAAGTAAGGTTGCATTTCTTAAAAAAGTAAATAATGTCAAGAATTTTTGTCAAGCTCAGTTTGGCTTAACATTCAAAATATATGTACATACAAATTTAAAAAATTGGTTTGCAAAAAATAATACAATTGATGTAAATTCAAAATAGGACATTTTAATTTTTGCTTTTTTCACAAGATACGAAGAAAACGGGCGGATTTTTCGCCACGGCTTCACTTGATCAAAAGCGCCCAATTTTGCTCGCCTCGTTACTCAAAGTGATGACCAAAACTCGTGTTGAACTCGAATTGTTATTGCTGACACTGAATATTGATGGATGTAATAAAGTAATAATAAAATTTGAAAATAAGTTACCGATGACATATTGTTTCATTTCGTTGTGTTTTATTTATTATGGATATAAAACACATTGATCGCAGTTATAGGAAAATGGCATCACTGCGATATGATGTCACAACACGTAAATTATGGATGGTCAATACTTTTGACGTCCACCATATTGTTGCCTGCAATGTGGATTTGTCGGAACCGTTTTCGAGTAAGCTATTTGGCGGAAATTAAAAGGGCACAATACTCAACAAATGTGGACATTTTTCCAACTATTATTTTGATTTATATGTATCTAACGTTACTTAAGTTTTCCACCTACCAAATTTTCCAAATATTCAGAATCATACATATTTCCTTAATTAAGGGCCTTTGAGTTTTGAGGTGGATGGGTGGGGAGGAGGGGATGTCCAAAGAAGGACATGGAAAGAAACAAGTAGAGGAGGAGAGTAGGAGGGTTGGTTGAGGATGGAGGATGCATTGAACTCGGGGAAGTGGAAGGAAGGAGTAGGTCAGTATTGTTGCCAGTGTGAGGTGAAGTCGGCCACCCTGTTTACAAGTGACAAAACCGGATTTAAAACTTTGGATTTACTACTTACTACTACTGTCATGATTCCAGCACTTTCTGTTTTATTCATTGTTCACTAGATTATCCGTGTGAAAGGCATCAAAAATTTCAGTTGAGTCCATCATGCAAGTTTTTTGTGTTAATAGCAATTGCTTTTTGTTTTCCAACGGGCCCAATAGGCTATAGGTTTGTTCTTAATTTCTGTTCATTTACGACAGAAAATACAAATTGCGATTTTTACGATACAACCGAATTTGCATGCACATGGATTACTACGGCTAATGGTTTAGCTATAAATCTTCACTTGTTTAGGCAGTCGTGGATGAGGTTTGGATCACAAATGCCCCTTGTAAATATCCATGTCGCAAAAAAAAAATACACATACACACAGGCACACTTGAGATTGTTTACGCAATTTCATTGGTTCTTATCCATTTGATCTGAATGATAATCACATGGTACAGCACGTACGCGCAAGCATATGCACTGCTCGAGCCAATCGATGGCGCATAGTAAACAACGGACTGAATCCGAATATAAAATCAAAATCTATCATAATTTTAATCATATATTACTAATATAGCGTCGTAATTTGGTTAAAGTGTTAAAGAATGAGAATACAGGTTATTTTTTTAATCCTCTGCCGTGTATCGATCGTCTCATATAAACGGCGACACACTTATTTTATTTTAGCGTAAAACAACTCGGCAGTGCTGTCCCTCTTTGATATGACTATGATATACAGTAGAGGCTAAAAACAATGACTTTATTTCTCAATAATTCTCTTTTGAATTCCTCTACACACCAACACTTCCATACAACAATCAATACCTGGATCCTGGGTTTCCTACACCAGGAAATCATTTTTTTATACTGAGATTCCTATCCACATGCAATAACGATGTGGATATGCATCACTCCATGCACTCTCGTGGTTTAGTGCGCCTCCTTTAAACTCGCGCACATTTTGTGTGGCGCAAAAATTACAAGGTAATCAAAGAGTACTTGTTACTGGAAATTTATGTCCAGCAAACGGTTTTCGCACAGTTATGCATAAAAAATGACCGTATGTCCACAAAACACCATAGAATATTAGCAGGTCTTATTGTTTACTTACGGACAGAAATTAAGCACAGTAGCCTATGTGACTGTGGAAACAAGCAATTGCTCATAACACAAAACCGCAAGATCGGATCATCTCAACTTTTGAGAATAAGCTTTTCGCAAAGATATGTAGCGATCAATTTTCTCGGATTGGCTTATTACATAATAGCATGATATAACCTCGAGTAACCAATCAAATTAGACCTTCGTGTAAAGGTATAAACCCACCCTCTTTTTTTAGCATGTCTCGTTTGCTAAATACAGCATTTAATGTGCATTTTCGTGATTTCATTCAGCACTGTGTTCTTTTATAATCTTGCTCACTACATATCCTTGAGCAAAGCTTCTTCTCAAAATTTTAGCGATCCCCATATGCTACTGTGTCTGTAATTCTGTCCGTTTACGGACAGAAAATACATATATTGCTATTTTCTTACAGATGCGAGCGAAACCGATTACACGTAATATTAGGCACAATGTGATTACTATGCTAACGGTCATATCAAGATGATATAAAATCTCAACTCAACACTTTTTAGGTAAAGTTCGGGGGGACGAGCCTGTTGATCAACGAAATGCCCCTTTAACCCCATT